>MDKJ01309232.1:0-103352 GCA_005239525.1 Nicotiana knightiana
TTCCGGGAACATGTATGTTAAGGCTATCCCTTCTTTCTTTTGGCATGGTCCAAATTATACTGAGGAAACGAACAAATACACACTTTCTATAAATTATTATATTCATAGAAATAGTAGGGGTGTCTATATTCTTGATTCCCCATGAGAATTATTATTATTTTCTATTCATGGGCCTCAGAATAATACGCAGTTGGAAAAGTTTATCCGGAAGGAATATTAAGATTATTACATACTTTTCATGCATTCCATACATGTGCATTGACCCATGACCAGATGGCGTTATATACACGTATATATGTAAATATATGTATATGGGATATGGGTAAAGGGTTACAGCGTTATATACGCACCACCACCTGATCAGCTGGTATATGATGATGATTTTACCCACAGTGGCCGATATGATATGATGGGATGCCCTCAGAGGATGATGATGTTATGAAACATATACCTATGCACGACATGACATGCATACGCATATGCATGCTGCTAAAAGTAATTTATGATTTACAAAGTTATTCAGACTTACACGTTAAGTCATGTGCTCTATATTTCTTCCATGTCTCTTATGTACATTATGTGCCTTACATACTTGGTACATTATTCGTACTGACGTCCCTTTTGCCTGGGGATGCTGTGTTTCATGCCCACAGGTCCCGATAGATAGGTCGAGAACCCTCCAAGTAGGCTATCAGCTTAGCGGAAGATGTTGGTGCGCTCCATTTGCTTCGGAGTCGCTTGTTTGGTTAGTATGATTTAGACATGTATTGTTTGGTATGGCAGGACTCTATCCCGATCTTTATGACATTTATGTACTCTTAGAGGCTTGTAGACATATGTCGTATACGTGAAAGATTGTACGGCCTTGTCGGCCTATGTTTTGAGTTTGTAAATGATTATGTTGGCCTATTAGGCCCGTATGTCATGTGTATATGATAATATAATAAGAAAGATACGTTACGTTGGTACTTGGTCGAGTAAGATATCGGGTGCCCGTCGCAGCCCATCGATTTGGGTCGTGACATCAGACGTCTCCGAACCGTGTTAATTTAGCCATAGCCTTTAACTTGGGGTTTGCCTCTTGGGCTCGTTTTCCTATTACACTTCAAACTTCTTCGAAGTGTCAGTCCCCGAGTGGGATGGCCATGGCCTATAAAATCTAGGGTTGCCTCTTTAAGGTCTTACAATCTTGAGGCTTTAGTGATTTGATTATGTCGATTTTTTGAACGGCAGACCTCGAGTGTGAGGTTAGTTTTTCGAACTTCAATTGTGACTGGCACATAAGCCAGTTTCCATAATAGTTCACAAGTACGAAATTGTAAAGTAAATATTTCTCTAAGGCATGAAATATTTGGCAAGGAAAAACACTTCTTTCAATAGATTATACATGCGGACATGTTTTCCATTAGGGCTCAAGTAATCTACATGGGCACGGTTCGTTCTATCGTTTGGCCCTTACAAAATTCACCTATCGAGAGCCTATTGACACAAAGTACTTTCCTTTCAAAATTCGAGGGTGATGACCCCCAGTATTCGAGGTTGATTGTAAAGAAGTCTCGGATACTGTTGAATTTCTCTAAGTTAGCACGAACAATGGTTGCCTCGTTAAAAACCTCGTCGGAAAAACCCATTTGGGAAAAAAACCGATCTAAAGGAAAAAGAGTGCAGCGCGTGCTTTCAGACCTACGGACTTTGTGTTGAAGAATCCCTCGATGTCTTTGATTGAACACCTGCACTCGGTTAATCTAATATAATTGAAAATGGAGAAGTTCGTACCTTACCAGTAATAATGTTTGAGGAGTGGTATGTTCTAACTATTTGGTAATTGTTCGCCATTCATCGTGCTAAGTTTGTTGGATCCTTTTTCGATGATATCGAGGACCTGATACGGTCCCTCCCAGTTTGGGTCGAGTTTAACTTCGATTGGGTTTTTAGTATTGAGGTGACTTTTCTCAGAACTAAGTTCCTGATTTTAAAGTTTCAAAGATTGGCTCTTCGGTTGTAATACCTTTGGAACCCCTGTTTCTGTGCGGCCATTCGAACAAGGGAGGCTTCCCGCCTTTCATCTAGAAATTTGAGGCTTGTATTCATAGCCTCGTCATTTGAATCTTCCATTGCATACCGAAATCTGAAGCTAGGTTCCCCGACTTCGACCAGGATCAGAGCTTCGACACTATAGAACAAAGAGAACGATGTTGCCCCCGTACTGGACTTCAATGATGTATGGTAGGCCCAAAGGACCTCGGTAAATATTTCTCTCCGCTTTCCTTTTGAATAAGTCAATATTTTCCTTAGATTTTGAATAATGTTCTTGTTTGTCGATTAGGCCTGTGCGGTTCCCGCTATGATGATATGGTGTTGACATAATCTTTTTTATCTTGTGGTCTTCGAGAAACTTTATCACTTTACTACCGATGAATTGCTTTCATTTTCGCATACGATCTCGTATGGAACCCGAATCGACATATAACGTGATCCCAGATGAAGTCTATGACTTCTTTTTCTCTGACTTTCTCGAAGGCCTGTGCTTCAACTCACTTAGAGAAATAGTCAGTCATAAACAAAATGAATTGAGCTTTACCTGTGGCCGATGGTAGAGGGCCGACAATATCCATTCCCCATTTCATGAACGACCTTGGGAATAAGACTGAGTGGCGTTGCTCTCCGGGTTGGTGTATCATCGGCGCGTACCTTTGACATTTGTCGCACTTTCGACCAAACTCTTTTGTATTCTTTTCCATATCGCCCCAATAGTATCCTGCTCTGATGACTTTTTGAACTAATGACTCGTCAGCAGAATGATTTCCACAAGTGCCTTCATGAATTTTCCGTAGGATGTAGTCGGTGTCTCCTGGTCACAAACATATCGCCAATGGTCCATCAAACATTCTCCAATAGTGTTCCATCATCAGCCAATGTTAATCATGTGGCCTTTGTACATTGATTCCTCGATTCCTTAGAGTCCGATGGAAGATTCCCTTTCTTTAAGTATTCGATATACTTATTCCTCCAATCCCAGGTCAGACTCCTGCAGTTTATTTCGACATGGCCTTTTTCTATTACTGACCTTGAAAGTTGTACGGCAGTCCGCGAGCTATGTTCTTCGTGTTCGACCGATGGCCCCAAATTTGCAAGGGCATCGGCCTCGCTGTTTTGTTCTTGAGGTACGTGTTATAGGGTCCATTATTTAAATCGATGTAAAGCCATCTGTAGTTTATCCAAGTACATTAACATTCGATCTTCTCGAACTTCGAAAGTTCTATTGACTTCATTTACCACAAGTAGGGAGTCACATTTGGCCTCGATGAGCTCTGGTCCCTAACTCTTAGCTATCTCGAGACGTGCAATCATGGCCTCATACTCTCCCTCATTGTTAGTCAATTTTGAAGTTTTGATAGACTGTCTAATTGTATTACCTATGAACAGCTTCAAAATGATGCCTATCCCGGACCCCTTTATGTTCGAAGTGCTATCTATGAAAAAGGTCCACACCCCCGATGACGTACCCGATTTTAGTAATATTTCCTTTTCAACCTCGGATACGAGGGATGGCGTGAAGTCGTCCATAAAGTATGCCAGGATTTGAGACTTGATGGCCATTCGAGGTTGATAGTGGATATCGTACCCGGTGATCTCGACGACCCATTTGTCCAATCTACCCGAGAGTTCGGGCTTATGCAAAATATAGAGAAAAGGGATAAGTAGTCGCCACACAAATTGGATTACATTGAAAATATGGTTTTAATTTCCTAGAGGCGCTTATTAGAGCAAGCACTCATTTTTCTATATGTGGGTACCGGGTCTCGGTCTCACCTAAGGTTCGACTAACATAGTAAACAGGAAATTGCGTACCTTTTTCTTCTCGAACTAGGACCCCACTTACCGCGATTTTCGAGACTGCTAAGTAAATATAGTGTTGCTCATCTGTTTTTGGAGTATAAAGCAATGTGCTATCGAGAGGCACCATTTTAGTTCGTCCAATGCTTGTTGGCATTCCTGGGTCCATGCAAAATTGTTCTTCTATATGAGGTCCTTGAAATAAATCGACCTAGGGCAGTTATGCGCTCTGTTAACCTTTGTACGACCTTGATATTATCCACGATTTTGATGTCCTCGATTGGTTTGATTTTATCGGGGTTGATCTCGATCCCCCGATTTGACACCATAAAGCCGAGGAACTTGCCTGAACCGACCCTGAATGCACATTCTCCAGGTTGATCTTCATGTTGTATTTTCTTAGTATGTCGAAGATCTCCTGCAAATGTTTCAAATGGTCCTCTGCTCTCAAGGACTTAACTAGCATGTCGTCAATATAAACCTACATTGATTTTCCTATCTATTCTTCGAACATTCTACTTACTAGGCGTTGATAAGTAGCACCATCATTTTTTAGTCCAAACGAAATCACGTTATAACAATAGGTGTCATACTTAGTGATGAACGAGGTCTTTTCCTGATCCTCCGGGTTCATTTTTATTTGATTTTACTTAGAGTAGGCATCGAGAAAGCTAAGGATCTCGTGGTCGGCCGTGGCATCGATCATGCGATCGATATTTGGCAAGGGAAAGGAATCTTTAGGGAATACTTTGTAAATACTTATAATCTACGCATATTCTATGTTTTTCCCTTTTAGGGACTATGACTACGTTTATCTAGCTATTCGAGGTATATTACTTCAAGAATGGACCCTATTTTGAGAAGTTTAGTTACCTCGTCCTTGATGAATGCATGTCTAATCTCAGACTGGAGCCTTCTCTTTTGATGTACTGGTCGGAACTTTGGGTCCAAGCTCAATCGATGGGTAGTGATCTCTGTTGCGATCCTGTCATATCAAGGTGGGACCAAGCAAAAAAATCCATATTATCGATAAGGAATTTAATGAGTTTTCCCTGAGCTTGGGGGTTAATCCCGTGCCCAGGTATACCTTTTGCTCGGGTAGATACTCGATCAGTATTACTTGTTCCAGCTGAAGTCGTTGATTTTATGGCGTCGGAGTCATCAGGAATTATGAAGGATCGGGGAATCAAATGTTCGTCATCCTCTTCCGCCTCTTGTTCCTCAGATTGGGTCGAGGCTGATACCAGTGATTTCTATTTGACCTCCTTTTCTTTTGACTCCGATCCCTTCGTTGATGAAAGCGCCGATACTGGTATTGCTTCATCGACCAAAAACATCTCTTTGGCACCATGTTGTTCCTCATACACCATTTTTATTCCGCCTGGTGTCGGGAATTTCAGCATCTGGTGAAGGTTTGAGGGGACCGCCCTCATGTTGTGAATTCAGGGTCTGCCTAGTAGGTCATTGTATCTCATATCGCCCTTTATCACATGGCACTTTGTTTCTTGGATAGTCCAGTCTACATTTACTGGTGAGATGATTTCAACTTTAGTTGTTTTGCTTGCCATGTTGAAACCATTAAGAACCCGAGATGCGGGAACGATCTGATCCTGCAGGCCGAGCTGCTCCACGACCCTCGATCGAATAATATTTGTCGAGCTTCCTTGATTAATTAAAAAATGTTTAACCTGAATTTTATTCATAAGGATAGAGATAACCAATGCATCATTGTGGGGCTGTGAGATCCCCTCTGCTTCCTCATCATTAAACGACAAGGTGTCTTCCAGTACATAGTCTTGAGTTCGTTTTCCCTTGGTGATTGACACCTTGATGCATTTTAACATGAGCCCTTGTGGAAGGTCGATCCCACCAGTGATCATGTGAATCACGTGATGTGGTTATTCCTGTTCATTTTTCCTGTTTGCATCCCTGTCTCTGAAGTGATTTTTAGCTCGGTCACTTAAGAATTCTCAATGATGACCCTTGTTGAATAGATGGGTCACCTCCCCCATTAGTTGTCTGCAGTCTTCGGTTCTATCACCATGGTATTTGCATTTTTTGTAAGGTTTCCTTTGAGCCGGATCGATCTGTAAGGGTCTGGACCATCTAGTACCCTTGATTCTCCTAATGGCTGATACAATACCTGATGCGTCGATGCTGAAGTTGTATTCTGATAAGCGTGGTGCTTCTGTGGGATCGACATGTTTATCGAACCCACTTTGCTCTGTCCTCGATCATCCCTTCGATCATTTTTAACGGGATTACGTCCGTGGGCCGTTGTTTCTATGATCTGTGGTGTATGGTTGATAACGATCTCTGTTCAATCAAGGTTTTCTGTCGATGTGTCGATGTCCCTTTGAATCCTGCCGATGGGCCTGTTTGGGAAAACGGAACCTGAAGGGGTCCCCAATTGATAATCCTCGACCCTGATCTTTGACTAGTACCGATTATGTCCATCGGCCTAGGTCACCGGTGGATATTCAATTAAATTCTACTTTAGGTGTCGTGATGCTACCGAACTACATTCGTTCAAATCTTGAGTAAAGGCTTGAACAACCCAATCGTCTGTGATCATGGGTAGGTCTATGCGCTCCATCTGGAACCGAGATACGAATTACCTTAGCATTTCGTTTCCTTTTTGTTTCAGTTTGAAGATGTTCATCTTCCTAGTCGCAACCTTTATTTCTCCTGCGTGTTCCTTCACAAAGGAACCTGCAAGCGTGGCGAAAGAATCGATGGAATTGGGCGGCAGATTGTGATACCATATCATCGCCCCCTTCGTTAAAGTTTCTCCAAATTTCTTCAGTCGAACGGATTAAATCTCATCATATTCTAATTCATTCCCCGTTATTGCGCATGTATAAGAAATAACATGCTCATTAGGGTCGGTGGTCCCATTGTACTTGTGAATTTCTGGCATGCAGAATTTCTTCGGGATGGGCTTCGGAACCGCACTTGGAGGGAAAAGCTTATGTACGAACTTCTTCGAATCCAAACCTTTTAGAATCGGTGGTGCATAGATTTTCTTTTCTCTTGATTCAATTCGTTTAGTGAGTTCCTCGAGCATTTTCATAACGGCGGGGCCAGTCCTTGATTCATCGATGTTCGATCTCTCCGGTATAGGTTTGGCCCTGTGAATAACTTCTAGTGGAGGCTCAGGTTCGACCCCACTTGGTGCACGATTACGGTTTTGAAGTTGTGCTATAGCGGCTTGTTGAGCCTGTAACATTTCAAATATTAATTGGAGGCTAACTCCACCGTCTTCTCCGCACTGCGTACCTCGACCACCTAATCGACCTTCCCCGCATACGCTACCTTCGGGACCAACGCCCAGATTTGCATTTAGGACGATATGTGAACTG
The DNA here is from genome assembly GCA_005239525.1 of Nicotiana knightiana. Taxonomy (NCBI): domain Eukaryota; kingdom Viridiplantae; phylum Streptophyta; class Magnoliopsida; order Solanales; family Solanaceae; genus Nicotiana; species Nicotiana knightiana. The sequence continues at coordinate 7,200 of MDKJ01309232.1, forward strand.
ACATCGACGGAATTTTCAATTGGTACTCCCCAGAGGTCAGCCTAAAGCACCTCGATTCCCGGGGCGACTACATTATTGTTTTCCCCGTGAAATCCGAGGTTGTTGTCACCATGTGTGTGAGCTGCTTGTGAGTTTGACATGTTTAATCTGAAAACAAAGACACTTACAAGAACAAGCGTAAAGTAGTGTGTGTTATCTAATCAGTATTAAGCAATCACTATTATCCTTAGCCCCAATGTGGGCGCCAAACTGTTTACCCTTAAAATCGGATAACAATTAAACTTATAATGTGATTTTAAGGACAGGTTATTTCGCCTAATACCAAGATAAATATGAAGATTAGTAATAGAAATTAACAATAAGATAAAGCAAACCAGTGTTGGAACATGATTAAGCTTTCGAGCTAGAGTACCCTCGAACTGATCGAAATCGGGATAGTTAAGAATAGAGCAAGCTGATGAACTAGAGAGTATAAGATAAAGAGAGTATTATATTGCTTTTTATGCGAGAACAATGTGTCCTACAAATGATTAGAACTCCCATTTATATAGTGGAGTAATTTTACTTATGATATAACTCTAATTACCAAAGTAAATCACATGATTAGCTAATTAACCATTCTTGATTTGATCCGTTCTGAGATTTTCGCCATGATCTCCGACCAGTTACGGATATCTCGCCTTCATATTATTATGATATCTTCGGCCTTGCCTGATGTTTGTCTCATTAGGTCTTAATCACTGCTGGCCTCGATCTCGACCGGTACCTCGAACCCCGAACTCGGTGCCTTGTTCTTGTGTCTTGATCCGATCTACTACGGGATCGATCTTCGATCCTTCACCAGATCTCGATAAATTAGTAAAATCGAGTGAGCCCGATTTTAACCGTATACAAAAAGTATATACTTTTATTGGCAAATATGGTAGGTCCTACACTCCTATATGTGTCAATGTCTTCTCAAGTATAGTTGAAACTCAAAATATAGTTGTTTTTCTTGAGTAAACTCTGCAAAATACTCACGTAGTGTTTTCTCTATCTCTCGTAATTAACTATAAGTCTATGAAAAAAAACATCAGTAGTAATCTAATTATGTCAACTTGAATAGGTATTTGTGATAACTCAGTTTTACGTACTAGACTAAGATATATGATTTCATTCATGTATTTCAGGAGATCTAACTAGAACATAATTAAATTAACTTCAAATTTGGGAATCTTGAAATTAAGTAATAAGGCAATAATGCCACATAAAATAGGATGGGAGAGTATTCACCATTATATTTTCATGAACTTGATCATTTATACTATTACTGAAGCCTTATCCCCTTACTAATGTAAATGACTGACCTTTATAAAAGTTTACATCTAAAATTGACCATGAATTCCTAAAATTCGTGCAGAACCGCCAGCCTAATTTTGATAACAATCTTAGTTTCTCCACAATACTATTTTCACACTTGTAATGCCTTATCTCTAATTTTATATGCATGAAGGCTGAGGCTTACGCTCAAGGTTTTTCCAATGGATCCTCAATTCTTAACGGACACTCCAGTTTGTGGATTCGACGACTTTAGAGTTTAGTACACCAAATTATATCAACTTGTCATAGTTAATTGATTTAATAGGGTAAAAATATATATAATTAATCATAATTAGATGATAATAGTCTATTAGTAAAAACATATCATACATCTATTTGTATGGTATAATTTTTTTATCGGACTAAATTCAAATTGGAGAGCGTACGGGTAAAATCGGGGATAATGTTACCTCCGATTTTTCGGTAAAGAAACAAGAGGGAAACATGATCTGACACGACATCGAGTAAATCCGAAGGGTTCCTCGTTTCGGAGCCCGGGGAGGACGAATGGTAAACCCGGGATCAGACACAACTGTACATCGGGTCCGAGCAGAATGAAGGTTCGGGACTAAGATAAAAGAAAAACAGTTAAGCACGATAAGCAGGGAACCGTAATATCTGCCCTCAACTGAATATTACGGTGCAAAACCCGCCTTATATCAACTGCAGATCAACATTTACGGGGAAAAAAAGGTGATTTTTACCTTATTTAGACTTCTACTAGGATTGAAACTCCCCTACTATATAAAGAGAAAATTTTTCATTTTAAAACCGCTGTTGGCACTCATATCAAATCAATAAAAGTTCATTTTCATTCTCTAGCTACTGTTCAATGTGTTCTTCAGCTGCTTAATTATTTGGTTGCAACCGCGCCAGTCTCGAGGGCTCGACCGAGGTCAATTTTCAGTGTCCATCTAATGATCCAGACTTAATTCTTCATCAAGTTTAGTTTAATTATTTTTCTTCTCTTTACTTTAATTAATTTATGTTCATATATCATTCGTGTTAAATTAAATTACGTATCCTTTATTACTCATTTTAAAGGTAAATAGTTTGGCGCCCACCATGGCGCAAAGAATAGTACTGTTAATTTAATACGAATCTCCATAACACTCCCTATTTTACACTTGCTATTTTGAAGTTTGATTTCAGGTTAATTTAAGAATGCCATAACACTCCCTACAATAACTTCTCACGCCACACAAAACTTAAAATTTTGCCTAAAACACATTCGAGGCAAGTTCTAGACCCTTTGCACGGGTACTTGGACTTGCAACGAAATCTCACCTCTCATGCAGCTTGATTGTTAAATAGGATAGAGTCTAGGGCCCACAACGACCATATTCAAGATTTAAAATCACTATGGTTCGACTAAACCACTGGATGATTGCCTAAGCCAACGCAAGAGTCACAAGGTCAATAACTAGAGCTGCTTCTTTCAAGAAAAAACTTATTTTAACCATAATCACGTAGTTATGTTTGTTCGTACCAAGTGAATCAGTTTGAATCTTTTATTCATTACTACTATTATCCTTCCTAAACACAAAAACTACCTTCTTAAAGAACCGTGTCATTAAGAAAACTAAAGGCTTATTGATTACTAAGAACATAAAAAGAAGCTACAAAATTGAAAAGAAGCTATTAAATTAAGCAAGAAGCTAATTGACTAAACATAGACTAATCTGAAAAGAAAATAAAGAAGCTACAAATCAAGCTACTAAAAACATAAATGCATGTACATAATGAGAGGGGAAGATAGAAAATATATACATCAATAGAGAGAGAGAGGGAAGAATATATATATAAATAAAAAGAAAAAGGAAAATGTTATCAGTTATTACGAACCAAATGTCAAACTATCCAAATATCAAATAGACTCCACCCCTTCGAATAAGAGTAAGCATTGTCCCCAATGCTTCACAAAATAAGAATAAGGAAAGGTAAGAGTAAATAGGACTCCCTATGTGGCCTTGGACATCTATGTGTCCGTAGCAACGTCACGTCCATCAGCCTTTTCTAACTGGGAGTAGGTAGGTTGGTGAACATCTGTAACACTGCCTCAGCAGTGCCGACCACCAGATCTGGCTCCTCAGACTGGCCAGCTGGTGCCACTAGTGCTGAAGGATCTCTAGGTGTTGCTGGATCTATGCCCATCATCATGTCAAATAGAAGGTCCCCAATGGTTGCTATCTTGGTAACATCTCTCCTCAGTCTGTCTACTACTTTCTTGGATGAGTGGGATTTCTTCATCTTCTTTACCTGCTTCCCAATCTCCTCAATTACTGCTTTATGTGCCACCAAAGTGTCCGTGATAGTCAGTTGGTTCTCTAAAATATTCTTTAATGTATCCTCCATTGTTGGAGAAATCCAGGGTACCGGGATGGATGACCGTGCTGCCATATCATTGGATATGTCAGTCAGCCTTGTTGTGGTTGTCTGCATCCAGTTGTTGAGGCTCGTTAGTGTCTAGGAGACTCGCAACGCAGAAAGTGGATGATTGGGCATGAGAACTGATCACGCCCAACTATGTCTTATAAAAAGGACTAAGTGGTCGTTGCAAATATAATCTGGTTTACAAGTCCGGAGTCGAATCCCACAGAGAACTAAGGTTTCGCTATAATTGTTCAATATTGCTAAGAAACACAAGTCCAAACAATTTTCTAATTATAGAGATTATAGTATTTATTTCTAACTAATTAGGTAACAACTATTATAAAGCAGTAAAATTATCAACTAACAAGGATGAAATCTGAGACAGAACTAAGGAAGTCTAGAGTTATGATTTTCCCTGTTGATGGAATCCCTTCCTACTATGTTTCATATAAATTTGCCTAATCTTCTCTATCGATCATGAGCACTCGTACTACCGTAAATATCTCTTGAGTAATTATGACAGTTTACAAGACATACTCTCCCGAGTTACGCTAGCTGGCTTTAATTATAGCTCACTTAGATCGCATCCAAGTTTTCGTTATCCCTAATCCCACTTTTAAACCCTTGGTTATTGATTCCTCACATACGTCGGGAGTGATGTTTCTAAAAAACTACCTAAATATGCACTTTCTCCCGAGTAATACATAATAAATGGGCACAACTAATTGAGGATCCTTTCAATTAACTACAACAAGAACGTAGTTGAACAAATATAGATTAAACTTTTTAAAATCTATATTAACATAGCAAGAATTTCATCCTTCAATAGGTTCCATCAAAACCCTAGATAACAAATTAGCTATTCATAATAGTATGTAAAAATACAATACTACAATTCATAACCAACAATGAAAAATAGAAGAGGAAAGAAAAACTAGTAGAAGAATTCCCGCCTTGCTCCTATTGTGTCTCTGCCTCCTTAGGTCGAATATGTGTCAAAAGTATGTCCAACCTCCTCAAAATACCGTTTTCCCATGTATATATACCAATTAGGGTCGGGCCCAAACAATTATAACTTCTCCAATTCGAAAAAGGACACTTTTCCCGGGCAATACGTGCACGGGCGCGCTCAGGCCGCGCATATCGACAAGTATTCTGCCCCATTTGCGCTGTCAGTGCGCGGCCACGCACTTTCCGTTCAATTTTCACCCATTTTCGTTTGTCATTTGGAAAAACGTAAAACATGAAAGTTTTCGCCCTTTGAGTTAATTTTCCAACCATATATTATATATCCTAAATGAAGTTCGGAACAAAGAGTTATGTCTATCTTACTAGACAATGCGCAATATGCCTATTCGAGTCTTCTTTTGTTCTTAACTATCAAATTTTACCCCTGAACACGATCCCAACTTAATTCCTTGGGCTTTTACTCAGACTTAAAAGTTCCAAATCACTTGAATTAATTCTATAACATCTATATAGCTCGGAATCACTCCTACAAGGCATAAAACACACAGTTAATACAAAACACTAGTGATTAAAGCTCAAACTCAATTAAAGTGGAGTAAATTAGAGTGTAATAAGCAACTAAAATACGCAATTACAGCCTATCATCAGGAACCAAATTCAAAGTCGATGCGGAAGGCACTGGTGTTGAAGGACCTGAAGAAGAAGGTGGAGGCATGGCTACGGCAGCATCAGAAGGATCTGCAGAAGTAGATGTCATGTCAACTGTCTCGGCAGTTACCCTCGCAAGATCTTCAGGCTGGCCTGCAGTAGTAGAGGAGTGACCGTTTTTCTTTAGGTTTCCACTACCCATCAAAGATTACCATGAGAAGGGCTTCTTCACCCGCACTTTGGTATCAAAACTCATCTGCTCCACTCACATCCGTAAAGTACTCAGTGATAGTGTTGGGATACGGGTAGGAGGAGTCACCTTTCCTAGCGACCACAGACATGTTGGCCGACGTCACGGAACCCGCATTGATTGGGTAATAGACCATGATAGATTCAACTAGCACTGCCCGCTGAATTGGAAGATTCATTTCATTTTGGCTAGGGTCTATTCTGCTACACACGAATGTCTGCCATCCCTTGGCCTCAATGATTAGTGTGTTCTGCTGAATAGGAACCCGTGTTGTAATCTACGGTGGTGGTGGTCCCGGAGCTGCTAGAATCTCAGCTAGCCATGGGCAAGCTACGTCGCCCATAGCTGGCTTTTCCAAATATTGCAGCGACTCAACATCCTCCAAACCCCAAATATGTGTTCTTGGTGCTCTAGTCAAACCTCACTTTCAAATTCCTTAGTTTCGTCACCTTGGTCCCCTTTTTTATGTACGCCACATTAGCATAAAATTCCCAGCCCAAATACTATTTGGCATCAACCACATCTTGAGTGAACCATGTCAACCCCTTCCTCTCTCGGAACTGCTTCAACACTGTTGGGTAGTGTTTCTCAAGGTCTTTCAACAAGAACTGACGCTCAAAAGTGAGAGATCTCGACGGCCACCACTCTCGGAACTTATTGAATGCAGTTAGGCTGACGAACCTATCTTTCCAAACTTCTTTCTTCCTTGACCTATCAAGGTCGGCAACTCTGGTATCACCCCTTCGGCCATCATCCGGGATATCATCTACATCTACTGTAATAGCTGGTGCATCAGGGGCATGTGTATATGAAGGCTCCGAAGCCTGACTGTTTCCTTCCGACCTCTCATAAGTACTCTTAGAAGAGGTAGGCTCATTTCTCAGTTGGTATCTGTCCTGAGGCTGTTGTGGATGTGATTGTGTATCAGTTTTTTCTTGCATTGAATTGCCCTCCGGGGCTTCCCTAGATGGGGCATATGAACATGTTTTTGAAGGTTGTGGTTGTCTACCTCTGCCTGCTGTGGGCTTCTTTCCTATTACTCTTTGGGGCCGAGGGGTAAAGTTCTTTTAGCTCTACATATGGAAGGCACAGCTCTCCCTTTAGATGTGTCACCACGACCTCGTGATCTAACCATATTCTGCACAAAACAACATCAAGAGTCAGTTCTAGTTCAAGTGCAGGTAAACATAAAATTGTAGAACAAAACAAGTTTTAGGGTGAGGAAGTGCGGTCGCAGGCCTGGCTGCGCGGACTGCACAATTTGCAAGTGCGGCCGCATGAATGAATGTATGGTCCACACAATTTTTAGTGCGACCGCACATCTGAAGTGTGGACCGCACATTTTTGACTGCAAACGCACATTGAAATCCTTAAAACTGACAACTCTGTGATGACAAAGAATGCCTCGATTTGCGACCGCACACACTTTTCTGCAGCCACGATTGAATTTATGCGAACCGCATAATCTCAAGTGTGGTCCGCACTTTTGTCTAACCAAATGCCCTTTGCTTGCTAATATGCGGACCGCACGATTTCTTGTGCAGCCGCACATTTTAAAATTTGAACGGGCATAGTCCTTTAGGGTTTCCATTTTTATGCACAAATCGGACAAATGGCAACTAAGAGTTCACCTAACACAAATTACACCCCACATATGCGTGAAATTGACAAATGGTCCTAAATAACTAATAAATTCTAAACTAACTAAGATAATAGAAAAAACTCTAGAAATGATTTTTGTACCTACCAGTGATGAAGAAGTGTTAAGAACTTATCTAAGATGCTCAATTAAGTGGTAGGTGATTGATTCAGTAGTCTGCAAAATTTTAGTCTTTGTGTTAAGTTATCAGAGAATGGAAAATTTGAACTGTTGTTACACCTCGTAAGTTTAACAATCTTGATACCGTTATATATATATATTTGATATGGTATTTTGAGTGGAACATTTTTGTAAAGAAAAAAAATAGTTTGAAAAATATGATGTGATGTAGTTATTAATATTACTACTTTCAATTATGTTTTAAATTATACACATAATATGAGAAAAGTTTATGAGATTTTCTTTATTGTAAAGATATAAATTATTTTTTTTTCACAAGAAAAGAAAATTATCATTTTACCATTTTAAGAATTAAGTGTACGAGAATTTTTACTCTTTATATGAGATTAGGAAAATTATAAGTTGAGAAAATATATGTATTTTTACATGGATGTTTAATGAATTAATAGTGTATGTATTGATTTTATATGGTACCACATGACCATGGTAGTAAGTTTTATAAAGTGTATAAAAAATAAGTAGAATTTTAAATAATTTGAAACAATTCTTAATTGTGCAGCTAATTGGTTAATTATCGAGTAACGAGACATTATCTAATTACCTAATAAGTGGATAAAGATTAAAATTTTCCACCCCACTCCCACGTGGAAGCAAGCCATACCTTGGACAAATGACTCTTAGTCATTTTGGTTAGGTCGCAAGATAATGTTTTAATCACATAACACTTTATTTCCGAGGTTTATATTCTCCTTAGCCTTTTGAACGTGAATAACATATATGTATTCACTTCTCAACTTTTTGTTGAATCTACTGAGAAGATATCCACATCTTATTCTTGTGGAGAACACTATTATTATTCTATTTTGGCAAGCATCATTGTGCTGTCCTTTGATTCAATATCCTTCTTATTAATTCATACACTAAATTCTCATTAGAGCTGGAACATATGTTCCGCTTGTTTAATGATCTGTTTGTAATCTTTAATCTATGGATTTTTAATACATAAAAACGTGAGATTTCAAGATTACTGAAGTTGTGTGCTTGAAAGCCGATAATTTTTGACAAGCACCCAAATAACGGCTGGAGAGGTGTTGCAGAAGGGATATACTTTAGAAGTGTTATATCATTTGGGAAACTGATGATAAGAATAGTCAGTGACTGGAGTCTAAATAGAACCTTATGATTAATCTTGTGATATTATCGCTACTTTTCCCTATCTAAGTTGGCGGAGCATGCCACAAGCCGTAGTAGAGCTGAGTTTTCAGAGTTTTGGAAGCTGGATCATGAAAAATGGATTCTTGAAGTAGTACGAATAAACTAACTTTTTGTGACAAAGTGTTGAGTTTCTAGTATATGCAGGATGGTAGGTTCATATATTTGTATGTCACAGGGGAAGAATCAGGATTGTAGGAATGGATGGATATTGAATCATTGAGAAATATGAAAAGGAGATCTCCGAATTTGTAGCATGGACAGTAACAGAATGGCAAAGCCAAGAACGAAGGTGAAGGGATTTGGAAATTCATACAGATTTTTCTCTACTCCAGGTATATTAAGGCTATCCCTTCTTTTCTTTTGGCATGATCCAAGTAACGATACGTAAACGTAATGTTATTCTATAAGTGATTCTACTCTTAGCAGTTAATGATGTCTATGTTATTCATTCTTGTAAAGTGATATTCAAGCATATTTAAGTGCGTATCTAAGTCCCTATTGAGGCACATGATAAAGATGTTAATGTTTATAATATAGTGAGACATGCATCTTCATGCATTTACTACCGTGCTACGACCAGTCGGGCAATTACCACCGGCTGGGCAATTATGTATCATTATTTACCACCGGTTTGGCAGTCATGCATATACATTTACCACCGAGCTACGATCGGTTGGGCAGTTACACATTTACCACCGAGCTACGGCCGGTCGGGCAGTCATACATTTACCACCATGCGAAGGCCGGTCGGGAAGTTACCACTGATCAGTTGGGAAGTCATGTATCATACGATATGGATAGTAGTCTCAAAGAGAAGTATTGTATATATATAATAATAATAAGTATGCATATACGGTGTGACTTCAGAGATTCAGGTTGATTCTTATATGTATTTAATTAATTTTGACTAATTGTTACATTTCAGTTCTGCCTTACATACTCATTGCATTATATCTACTGACGTCCTTTTGTTGGGGACACTGCATTCGTGCATGCAGGTATAGATAATCAGATTGACAAGCCCTCATAATAGACGAGGTTTGCATTCAGCGAAGGATCGGTAAGACTGCACCTCATTCGGAGTGCAATGAGTCTATAATTCATTGTGTCAGAGTTTTGCTACATACGTATGGGTAAGCCGGTGCCCTATCCTGTTTGATGTTAAATAATCTTAGAGGCTTTGTAGGCAGAGGTTCAGTTTGTACAGTATGTTAGAGGCCTTGATGGCCCATATGTATTCATGTTTTGAGAACAATATTTTATCGATACAGTGTTGCCCACTTACAGTTGTACATTATGAGTCGTGGCCATGTGGGCCCATGATAGTTACAAAAAGAATGAGTTCAACTAACTCAAGCTATGTATGTTCTACTTTTGGTCGAACGATCATGAGTTACAGAGTGGTTCGCTCGGGCCAGCACGACACCGGGTGCTAGCCACGCCTCCCTAGGTTTGGGGCGTGACAACTGTAGCCTTAGGGCTACTATTTATACTATCCAAAGTGGCTAAGGATTCACGAGTCGAGTGCGGCCGCATAGTTCTTTATGCGACCCGCACTCTGTTACCTGGTGCTTAGTTTCCCTCAATTGATTCGTGGTCCGTAGATTTTGGTGCAGACCGCACATTTCCTTTGCGGCCGCACTTTGGCCATTTCTCTGGCAGACAAACTTCAGAGAGTTTGCAATTTTTCCATCTGAACTTATGCAGCTGCAGTTTCCTTCTGCTGTAGCATTCAAAATTGTGCGGTCGACACAAAGCATGTGTGGTCTGTACTTTTTCCATATTTAGCCAATTTTTGTGAGCCCAGTTCCTGCAAAGAACAGACATTCCTGTAAGACACTTCAAATCCAGTTAGAACAAAATAAGACCTATCTAAAAAGAAGAAAAGAAAAAAGAAAAATAAACATGGGTTGCCTCCCAAGAATCGCCAAATTTAACGTCGTGACACGACTCAGATTACCATCACTTCTAATCAATCACTGCCACCACGTGGCCATCTTAAACTTGTACCAAGTAATGCTTCACCCGGGACCATTGACTCAGAATACCTCATCATTTTTGTTTTTCAAGTCCAATGCACCAAAATGTGTCACACCCATAATTTCAAAGGGACCACTCCATTTGGATTTCAGCTTTCCGGCAAACATCTTCTATCGTGAGTTGAACAACAAAACAAGATCACCGGCATTGAATTCCATGTTTCATATGTATTTTTCATGAAGGTACTTCATTCTTTCGTTGTATAAGGACAAACTTGCATATGCATGGTAACGGAATTCATCTACTTCATTCAAATGTGTAAACCGCAAGGTGACAGCTGCATCCCAATCAAGATTTAACTTCTTCAAAGCCCAAGTGGCCTTGTTCTCAAGTTCCACTGGAAGATGGCAAGAATTTGTAGATACTACACGATATGGAGACATCCCGATAGGCGTTTTGAAGGTAGTAATATAAGCCCATAGTGCATCATCAAGCTTCTTGGACCAATCAGTTCGGTTAGCATTCACTGTTTTGGACAAAATACACTTGATCTCCCGGTTGGAGACTTCAAATTGACCGTTTGCTTGAGGGTGATAGGGGGTCGTGACTTTATGAGTGACACCATACGTTCTAAGTAAGGTGTCAAAATCTTTGTTGCAAAAATGCGACCCCCTATCGCTTATGATAGCCTGCAGGGTACCAAACTTTATGAATATGTTCTTTTTCAAAAATGCCACCACACATCTTGCTTTGTTGGTGGGTAGAGTAACGACCTCTATCCATTTTGGAACATAATCAACCGCTACCAAAATGTAGATATTCCTTCAAGATCTTACAAAAGGTCCAATGAATTCAATACGCCACACATAAAAAATATCAATCTCCAAGATGGTGGTGAGGCGCATTTCATTTTTTTTGAGATTCCACTTGCCCTTTGACATTCATCACAACTCTTGACCAAATTAATTGCATCCTTGTAGAGAGTGGGCCAATGAAACCACAACTTAACACTTTGGTCGCCGTTCTTACTCCACCATGGTGATCACCCTATGGTGAAGAATGACAAACCCCAAGAATTTCAATTTGTTCCTCTTCAAGCACACGTCTTCTAATAAATCCATCAGTACGAATCCGGAAGAGATATGGTTCATCCCAATAATAGTCTTGACAATCCCGTTTGAGCTTCTTCCTTTGGTTTGAAGAGAACTCATCCGGGATAATACCACTCACAAGATAATTTGCTCTATCCGCGAACCAAGGAACCTCTATCATTGCAATGGCTAGGAATTTCTCATCGGGGAAGGATTTATTGATTTCAAGGCCGTCATGCGGCCTCCCCTCCTTCTCCAAACGAGATAAGTGGTCCGTCACTTGGTTTTCACTTCCTTTTCAGTCTTGGATGTCTATATCGAACTCTTGTAGTAAAAGAACCCATATCATCAACCAAACTTTAGAATCTTTCTTGATCATAAGGTACCGTAGTGCCGCATGATCTATGTGGACAATCACCTTTGTACCCATCAAGTACGGGTGGAAATTCTCCATAGCAAAAACAATAGTAAAGAGTTCTTTTTTCGGTCACTGTGTAATTGACTTAGGCATCATTCATGGTATTACTAGCATAGTAGAAGGATGAAATATCTTGTTGATATGTTGCCCAAAAACTGATCCAACCGCCACATCACTAGCATCACACATGAGCTCAAAAGGCATGCTCCAATTTGGGGCGGTGATAATAGGAGTAGTTGACAACTTGAACTTGAGCAATTCAAATGCTCTCATGTAATAATCATTGAAGTAGAATTTAGCATCTTTCCCCAAAATCTTGCACAAAGGGCTCACCATTTTGGAAAAATCCTTGATGAAGCACCAGTAGAACCCTACATGACCCAAGAAACTCCTCACTTCTTTCACGGATGTTGGAAGTGGATGTTTAAAAATGACCTCTATTTTCGCCTTGTAGACCTTTATTCCCTTATCTGAAATCTTGTGGCCAAGGACAATACCCTCCTCGACCATGAAATGTCATTTCTCCTAATTCAACACCAAGTTCGTTTCTTCACACATTGCCAATACCTTATCCAAATTTGCTAAGCAATTATCAAAGAAATCCCCGACTACCGAAAATTCATCCATGAAGACTTCAAGGTAGTCCTCTACCATATCCGTAAAGATCACCATCATATACCGTTGGAAAGCTTCCGGTGCATTGCATAAGCCGAAAGGCATCCGCTTGAAAGGGAAGGTGCCATGGGAACAAGTGAAAGTTATTTTCTCATGATCTTCCAGGGAAATAAGGATTTGATTGTACCCTAAATATCCATCTATAAATCAATAGAACTCCCGACCGACAATCGATCAAGCATTTGGTCAAGAAAGGGAAGTGGAAAATGGTCTTTCCTTGTGACTTTGTTTAGCTTCCGATAGTCCATGCACACTCTCCATCCGATGTCCGTTCTTGTTGGAATCAACTCATTTTTATCATTGGTGACCACAATTATGTCCCCCTTCTTCGGAACACATTCCACTGGAGAAGTCCACGATGTTTCTGAAATGGGGTAGACAACCCCAATATCCAACCACTTTATGATCTCCTTTTTTACAACCTCTTGCATTGCTTCATTTAGTCTTCTGTGATGTTCAATGGAGGGTTTTACATCCTCTTGCAAATTAATATTGTGCATGCAAAATGGGGGGCTTATTCCCCGAATATCCGCCAATGTCCATCCAATAGCCTTCTTCCTCTTTTGTAGCACCACCAATGTAGAGTCTACCTGCACGTTAGTCAAGCAAGAGTAAAGAATAACAGGTAAAGTAGAACAAGAACCAAGGAATTCATACCTGAGATGTCGAGGCAATGGATTCAACTCTAAAATGCGAGGCTCCTCGATTAAGGGCTTTGTTGGAGGAGTTTTCCTATTTTCAAGATCCAAGGACAATTTACATGGTTCATAAGTGTACAACCCTATTCCTTGCAATGAGTTCACACATTCCACAAATCCATCCATCTCGTCATCATCAAGGTTAAGCAAGACGACCTCCAGCGTATCATCAACATTCATCATGGAATTAGTATCATCAATAATCACATCGGTCACCAAATCCACGAACGAACACACTTCATTTCTATTCAGTTGCCTCATTGATTTGCACACATGGAACACCACATTTTCGTTACCTTCCCGAAAAGTGATTTCACTGGCTTCCACATCAACAAGAGCCTTCCTCGTATCAAGGAAAGGTCTACCAAGAATAATCAGCACCTCATAGTCCACTTCACAATCAAGAATCACAAAATCCGCCGGGAAAATGAACTTGTCAACTCGAACCAATACATGTTCATTCACCCCCAATAGTCCCTTCATTGTACAATCGGCCATTTGTAATCTCAGAGATGTGGATCTTGGTTGCCCAATTCCCAATGTCTTGATAACCGAATAGGGAATCAAGTTGATACTCGCCCCAAGATCACAAAGAGGCTTTGCAAATTCGACACTTCCAATGGTAGAAGTAATAGTAAAAGAACCGGGATCTTACAATTTCGAGCCATCGAATGCACAATTTCACTCACTTGGTGAGTGACTTTGATAGTTAAAAATTTCACCGATCTGTTCTTTGTCACCAAGTCTTCCATAATCGTAGTATATCTGGGCATTTTCTCGAATGATTCAACCAAATGCACATTTACAGAGAGACTCTTCATCATATCAATGAACTTCTTGAATGTATTCTCGCCATTTTTCTTGGCAAGCCTTTGAGGATAGGGAGGAGGTGGCTTAGGAAATGGTGCCTTAGATCTTTGAACTACCGGTTCACATCCTCTTGAGTCTCTTCCACCATTTCATCAATATCAATCCGTACTTTATCATTTGCTTTAACAACAATTTTCAGGATCTCCTCTTCTTCTGCCGCTTGCTCACAATCCACAAGTTGCCTTTGACTTGAGGTAGGTGCATGCCCACCTTTTCCACTTCTTGTAGTAACGGCCATGGCATGACCCGTAGTGTTCCCACCCTTCGGGTTCATCACCGTATCACTGGGTAGTGCTCCCTTAGGACGCGAATTTAAATCTTGAGAGATTTGACCCATTTGCACTTCTTAGTTACGGATTGATCTATTGTGTGAAGAAAGTTGGGCATCGGAATTGGCATTCTTCTCCAGGCTGGACATGTTGTAAATACGACCCATTTCATTGTTGGATGAGCTAGGACTGTAAGAAGGATAAGGATGGGTTGCTCGGTTGTTGGTACATCGGAGGCCTTTGAAAACTCGACCCCCGATTTCCTTGATTGTTGTTTCACCGTCCTTGGTTTTTGCCTCTCCAATTGCGTTAATTGTTATTATTTTGCCAATTCTCTTGATTGTTTCTTCCATTCCAGTTGCCTCGATTGTTCCCACCGTTCGAATTACCTTGGTTGCTAGAATTCCAATTGCCTTGATTGTTCGAAGGTCTCCATTGTTGTTGACCAGGGCCTTGTTAGTTGTTTCTTTGCCCTTGAAAGTTTTTCACATATTGGACCTCTTCATCTTTATCATTGTAAGAATCTCCTAGATCATACCCACTATCATCTTGCGTAAAATTGTCCACTCTTTGTTGCACTTGTTGGCTTCGTGTTCTTCTCTTGCTTACCATCATATTAACTCCCTCCATAGCATTGAATTTCCTAGGGTTTTGCACTTATTGAAGTTGAGCCTTTGCCAATTGGTTAATGGTGCTTGACAACTCAGCTATGGCTAGTCCATGGTCATGTAACTCATTATGAAGAAGAATCACATTTGGATCACCTTGTGGAATATTGGCTCTAGATTGCCACGCCGATGAAGCATCCGCCATCTCATCAAAATTATCACAAGCCTATGCATAAGGCGTAGTCATGAAGTTCCCACTGGCAGGTTTATTCACTAAACAATGGTTGGTGGTATTGATCCCCCGATAGAAAGTTTGTTCAACCATGTTCTCCGTCATATCATTGTTGGGCACTCTTCCACCATAATTATATATCTTTCCCATATCTCGTGTAGTACTTTGAAATGAATTTCTTTGCAAGTTCATCCCACGTCAGAATGGAATGATTTGGCAAACGTTCCAACCAATCTAAGGGTTTCCCCCATAGAGATAAGGGAAAAAACCGTAGCCTCAACGCATCCTCGGAGACATTTGTTTGCTTGCTTCCCCAACACGTATCAACGAACCCCTTAAGATGTTTATATTCATTTGACCCGGTGTACTGGTGAAGAACCCTCATTTCTCGAGCAAAGTGAGCATGACGTTGGTTATTTGAAAGTTTCTCGCCCTAATACAGGGTGGGACTATAGAATTTGCATACCCTTCATTCAGCAACACCCGGTATGGAGCCGCTCGTGGTGGAGGTGGGGGTGGAACGAGAACATTGTCATGAGGCGGTCAGCCTTATCTATTGGCTTGAGGTTCAAGAGGGACCTCATCCATTGCATCCTCATCAATGTCCACATCCCCCACACCTATGTTTCAAAGATTATTGTTTTCCATGATTGCACCTACACTACTCAAATGAAGTAACAAGGAAGGGAAATGAGACAATTCACACACAAAACCAAATATATAGCTAAATACATTATTAGCTCCACGACAACGATGCCAAAATTAATCTCGTCCACGTCACACCTCTATTTTAGATTATGAAATGGTCGGGACAATAATAGTAGCCAACAAGGAGTCGGGGTCGATTTCCCACAGGGAGCTATGAATAGGACTTAGGAGTATATTAGAGTGAGTGAGATTGAATTATCGCTAATTGTACTCCCATAAAAGTTGTTTTGTTTCTAAGTCTATTTTAACTAGAAATAACAACTGAGAATTGAAACTAGCAAATTGTTTTTGTTTGTTTTTCAAATGGTAAAAAGGACTGCGGCTATGACCTTCACCTAGGTGTTCGCTTAATGGGTTTTAAGTCTTAAAACATGTTTTCTATGTGGAGGTGGATCATAGCTATCAACACAACAATACCACTCAATTCCTCTCGGCCAATGAATGATTTTTCCCAATTTGGATTTCTCAAGTCCAAATAGGTATTGAACAAAGCAGTTGATAAGAAGCTCAAGTCGGGTTTTACTATCTCTAGGTTCAACCCTTTAATTAGGTTTATCAATTTCTCGATTGACCCAATTCCTTTATATCCAAGTTTTCCTATATCAAGTCTCTCTTTCTCAAGTAGAGACCAAGTCAATTAGGCATGAAATAATATTTGCAACCATTAAACATTCAATTTAAAGCAATAACAAGGCTAGATAATCAACATCCAACCATAAACAAGCAATAAATCTAAACACCCATTAAGTTTACACACTAGGGTTGGGTCACAACCCTAGTGAAAATTTTGCTACTCATGCTTAAATTAGAAGATAAAGAAGGACAATGATAATTAAACCCATATTAATGATTGAAATGATAAAACTAATCTTCAAAAAGCTCAAAATGGCTAAAATAACTAAAAGAAGAAAAGTAAACAGCTATTGATGTCAAAGGGCACAAAAGTTAACCTAAAAAATGAAACTATTCTATTTATACAGTGCTGGTTTTCTTGAACAAAATTGCCCTTTTCGTAGGTTTTGCGGTTGCTCAATTCCATATGCGGTCTGCACTTTTCTTAGTTTGGCAGGATTTGTCTTTTGCAGCCGCAGAAGTCCGAACCGCAACCGCATCTCTCTATTTCTGCGATCCGCACATTTCTGAGTGCGGCCGCACATAGATCTTTTGCAGACCACCAAAATGCAACTGCGGACGCATAACTGATCTTCTGCAGTCGCAGAATGATTGTGCAGTCCGCACTTCTGTGGAACTTGGATTGAATGTTCTCAGAACCTTCGGCCTTGCCTAACTTCTGCGGCCGCACATTTCTTGTTCGGACCGCACTTCTCACAGGTCTTTGCTGGATTTGCATCATAATCTGCGGTCTGCACTTTAAAGATTTTGTGCCTGTTTTTGTCCTTGGTTCAAGTTATTCCTTATTGAGTCGGATATTATCTTTGAGGCTCATTTTCTACCATTCCTACAATTAAGCATATTCTATTAGTTTTCAGGAACACAATTAAATGCTTTTGGACTAAAACGAAAGTGAAAAAAGTGCTAATAAGCAGTCAAAATTCCCACTCATCAGTCCCCTCGGGGTCTGTATACCCAAACAGAGCGAATGATAGATCTAAAAGCATTACGGACCATGAGCCAAGGCCAGTTCGATTTCGGTACCATCCTTATAGCTCAGAGAGAAAGGGAAATGGATCCAATCGCCACTTAACCAGGAATGACAAGAGAAGTGATCAAGGACCTAGCAATCAATGTATGATGAGTAAGAGCTGGTTTGACAAATCGCTCGAGGGTAGGGAAGCTCCAAGATTATCGGAGTACAATTTCAACGTGGATGCTGCAAGTATAGTGTCGGCCATTGATCGCATCAAAGAGACCAAATGGCCTAGGCCACTCCAGTCTGATCCCGCATAGAGGGATCACATTTTGGTGTGTAAGTACCATGGTACTCACGGGCACAAGACCGAATATTGTCGACAACTAAGGGAAGAAGTGGCTCGACTATTCAACAACGGACATCTTTGTGAATTCCTAAGTTAAAAATGATCATTGAGGGTGTAGACGTCACCCAAGGACCAATGATAAAATGCACCAAAGTTTCTATCACAGGGGAAAAATGCACCCGGGATTACATCTCGGAGGGGGCCATCTTGTTTACTGATGAGGATGCCATGGGCATCATCCAGCCTCATAATGATGTATTGGTAATATCCGTACTTACAAATAAATCTCGAGTTAAATGTGTGTTAGTTGATCCAGGTAGCTCGGCCAACATCATCCGATGGAGGGTCATAGAACAATTGGGATTATTGGACAAAATCGCAGTGGCAGTCCATGTGTTGAACGAGTTCAACATGGCATGCGAGATGACAAAGGGTGAAATAACCCTACCAGTAAACACTTTCGGGGCCACCAAGGAAATTAAATCTATGTGATCGAGAGGGATATGAGGCACAAGGCCTTGTTTGGAAGGCTATGGGTTCACATCATGAGGGCGGTTCCATCAACCTTACATCAAGCGTTGAAATTCCCACTATGGGAGGAATCAAAAATGGTTTATGAGGAACAGTCATCCCCAAAAGAGATGTTCGATGTCGATGAAGTGATCCAGTGCACGCAGTCTCGACATTAAAAAATAGGGGACTGGTCGAAGAAGAGGAAACCAAATAGCAATCAACGATCCCGACCTCGACCGGGCCGGAAAAATATGAGGAGCATACAACTAACGAGGAGGATAATTATGGTATCCCGGTATATTTTATAGCACCCGATGACACCAATTCCACTATATCAACAATCGAGGAATTGGAGAAAGTAATACTAGTTGAGCACCTACCGGATCGAAAAGGTATACCTGGGCACGAGTTAACTCCCGAACTCAAGAAACAACTTATTGATTTCCTTATAGCTAATGCCGAATTTTTTACCTAGTCCCACTTAGATATGACAAGGATACCACCGAATGTTACAACTCACAAATTGAGCCTGGATCCAAAATCCCACCCAGTCAAACAAAAATGGTGGTGGTAGTCTGAAATCAAACATGCATTCATTAATGACGAGCTATATAAACTTTTAAAAAAAGGTTCCATCCACGAAGTTAAATACCCGGATTAGTTAGCTAACATTGTAGTCGTACCTAAAAAGGAAACAAAATTAGAATGTGTGTAGATTATAAGGACCTAAACAAGGCATATCAGAAGGACTCATTCCCTTTGCTAACATCGACCGAATGATTGATGTGATGGTCAGATACTAGATACTGAGTTTTCTTGATGGCTATTCAGGGTAGAACTCGATTCGGATGGACCGGGGCGACCAAAAAATGACGTTTAATAACTAAATTCGGCACCTACTGTTATAATGTAGTGCCATTTGGGCTAAAAAATGACGGTGCCACGTATCAACACCTAGTTAATCGGATGTTCGAAGTAAAAATAGTGAAATCAATGGAGTTTTATATTGATGATATGTTAGTTAAGTCCTTGTGAGCAGAGGACCATTTGAAGCATTTGCAGGAAACCTTCGACATATTGAGGAAATATAACATGAAACTGAACCTGAAGAAGTGTCCTTTCGGGGTTAGCTCGGGAAAGTTCCTTGGGTTCGTGGTATCCAACTGAGGAATAAAGATCAACCCTTACAAGATAAAATCCGTAGATGACATCACCGTAGTTGACAACTTCAACACAGTACAAAGACTGACCGAGCGGATAACCGCGTTGGGCCCCTTTCTTTATGGTCGTCAGACAAGAGTCATCGATTTTTCTCATTACTAAAAAAGAAGAACGACCTATGTTGGACCCCGGAGTGCCAGCGAGATTTAGAAGAACTCAAATGGTACCTATCAGGCCCTCCTTTGTTGCACACTCTAAAGGCGAACGAATAACTATACCTCTACTTGGCAATTTTCGAAGTTGAGGTAAGTGGTGTCCTGGTCCAGAAAGAAGAAGGTACACAATCTCCTATTTATTGTGTAAACTGAACCCTGGCGATGCAAAAAAAAGCTATCAACACTTAGAAAAATTAACACTCGCCTTATTGAACACATCTAGGAAATTAATATCGTACTTTCAGTGTCACCTCATATGTGTCGTGACCTCTTACCCGCTAAGGAATGTTACAAACAAACTCGAGCTCTCAGGCCGGCTGGCCAAATGGGCCATAGAGATTAGCGGGTACAATATCGAGTGAAAACTCTGAACTACCATAAAATCTCATATTTTGGCAGACTTTGTGGCTGAATTTACGTCGACCTTGATCCCCGAGGTTTGGAAGTAATTACTGCTCACCTCGGGGACTAGCTCGGTGGTCTGGACCCGATTCACTGATGGTTCTTCCAACGCAAAGGGTTCCGAGCTAAGCGTCGTATTAAAACCACCTACGGGTAACATAATAAGTTAGTCTATTAGAATTGTGAAATTGACTAACAACAAAGCCGAATACGAGGCTATGATTGCAGGTATAGAACTGGCTAAGAGCCTAGGGGGAGAAATGATCGAGGCCGAATGTGACTCCCTCCTTATGTCAACCCATCAATGGATGTTTGAATCAACAGAGGAACGAAAGAATAGATACTTGGATAAGTTCAAGTGACCATACACCAATTCAAGGAATGGACTCTACAAAACGTACCTCAAAATAAAAAACGAAGTTGATGCATTATCTAATTTAGGGTCGTCAATCGACTCCGATAATTTCAGCTCCGGAGAAGTAGTGAAATTGATGAGCTCAGTAATAGAAGAAGGTGACACATATGTGAACTTAAAAAGCTTGAGTTGGGACTAGAAATACAAATACATAGACTACCTTCAGAAAGGGAAATTGTTGTCGGATCCGAAGGAATCGAGGGCCTTACGTTCTAAAGCTACCAGGTTTGTCTTGGTCGATGGAAAATTATACAGAAGTTCATTTTTCGAGGCACTAGCTAGGTGCTTGGGTACGAGGGATATTGACTACGCAGTAAGGAAAGTACACGAGGGTACTTATGGAAAGCATTCACGAGCGGAATCCTTGGTTTGGAAATTGATCAGAGCCAGTTATTACTGGAACAAGATGGAGAAGGATGCAAAAGGCTTCGTTTGAAAGTGTAACAAAGTCCAGAGGAACGCCCCGATGATTTATCAAATGGGAGAAATCATTCACCTTGATTTATCACGATGTCCATTGCCATGGGCACCTGGGAAAGCCTAATACATATTGCTCATGACCGACAATTTCTCCAAGTGGGTCGAAGCACAAGCG
The DNA here is from genome assembly GCA_005239525.1 of Nicotiana knightiana. Taxonomy (NCBI): domain Eukaryota; kingdom Viridiplantae; phylum Streptophyta; class Magnoliopsida; order Solanales; family Solanaceae; genus Nicotiana; species Nicotiana knightiana. The sequence goes on from MDKJ01309232.1 coordinate 28,581, forward strand.
TTCGAGAAGGTTCAGGAAAAAGAGGTCATTGACTTCATCTGTGATCATATAATATGCCGGTTCGGGATACCATCCAAGATTTCTTGCGACAAGGGTAAGCAATTCATTGGTGACAAGGTAAGTAAGTTTCTCAAAGACCAAAAAATTAAAAAGATCTTGTCAACACCCTACCACCCTACAGGGAACGGTCAAGCGGAATCAACAAACAAAACTATACTCCAACACCTACAGAAGAGATTGACCGATTCAAACGGAAAGTGGAAAGATATCATTAGATAGGTAGGCTTATCTCCGCTTTTGGATTATTATTAAGGGCAAGAGTGAAATTTTTCCCGAGGTCTTGTGGGAATACTGAATGACCTCTAAGTTAAGCACTGGTGCAACTTTGTTCTCTTTACTCCACAGCGCGGAAGCTCTGATCCCGATCAAAGTAGGAGAACCAAGCCCAAGGTTCTAGTACTCTATCGAGACGTCGAATGACGAGGCCATGACCACAAGCTTAGACTTATAGAACGAAAGGCGAGAAGTCTCCCTAGTCCGATTAGCGGCCCAAAATCAGCGAAAGGGGAGATACTACAACCGAAGGGCTAACCTTCGACACTTCCAAGTTGGGGACATGGTATTAAAGATAGTTACACTAAATACCATGAATTCAAATAACAAAAAAGTAGGCCAGAAGTTGGAAGGGTCGTACATAGTTACTAGTATAACCGGGAAAGGCTCATATAAGCTCGAGTTAGGGAACGATGTATAGCTACTAAACAACATGAATGTCGCACACTTAAAGCGATATTAATCCTAAGATATGAACATAATAACCTTTGAAATTTAGTACGCTTTTAACTAACCCATGTAGGTATTTAGTCGAGGTTAATTCTGAGGATTAGGTCTGAAAGCACGTGTTGCACTCTTTTTTCCTTGGACCTATTTTTTCTTGAAGTGGGTTTTACGGTAAGGTTTTTAATGAGGGAACAATAAAATGTGCTACCCAAGTTTTGAAGACCAACCTGTGGCCGAGATTGCTGATCACTCGTATTAGATCGATAGTATTCGAGCCCTCACGAGCTCAGTATCGAATATTAGGGGTCCATTACGCCCTAAGTCAGGATCCTTCGTAGGCATTTTTTATTTGATATTAAAATCCAAGTCTTGAATATTAGTATTAATTGTAAGGCTCAAGCAGTCAAACGAACCGTGACTGTGTAGCTCATTCTTTCCATGGCATAATGTTTTCTGCCTTCGATCATGTACTATACATTAAAAGTAATAAAAGAAGTTTGTCTTTTATATTTCATCAGTTCATATTTGCACCAGTGATATTATCGTTATGTTACTTAGAATAAATAGTGGGTTCAAATCACTAGAGCCTACGGGCCTCCCTGAATCGGGGAGTGATATCTGACAATAAGATCAGACAACTCGGGCTACTGTATCATGGAGGTACCGAGCCTATTAGGCAGGGCCCAAACATGAAAGGATACGACCAACTTAAAAAGGCTCGGAAACATTCGAGTACGTACATAGAAAGTAAGGTCCTTACACATGGTTAAAACCTGTGAAAAAATACTTCATACCCGGCTATAAAAAGAGCCACCTTCGACAAAAAAAACATCATGTCCGGTTGAAACATTCAAGTATTTTTAAGACTTTATTCTTATTAGATATTCTGAAGTCCAAGCAAAGTGGAGTTGCTACTTAATACGGGCGTCATTAGGACTTTAGGGGAACGAAGACTCAAAATTATGTTACATTCTATGCTAAGGCACAAACAACATATTTAAATAAAAACTTGTAAGCAGATTCTGAAAAGTACATGACACAGTATAGCCGAAGGGAAATTTATATATATATCAAATGTATTATAGAGGCACTAATAGGCGGCCCCAGAAAAATAAAAAAAATGTACAAAGGAGAAAAAAATAAAAAAATTAAGCTAGTTTTCGCCTAATCTTCGCCAGAGCCCGACTCGCTGCTGAGCCCCGAGCTCTTATATCTCTTTGTCTTCAGCCTTGAGCCTCGAGCCTTTTCGATATATTCCATTAGATTGTAACCCCAGACATGGATCTCCTCGAGGGTCTCTCTACGCCATGGCTACTTTACATATTTAGCCTTCGTTATTATACAGGCCTCGTCCACCTCCATCTTTGATTTCAATGCGGTGTACTCCCATCCAAGGACATCCCATTCCGAGATGGTCGAGTCTAGTTGTGCTCGGAGCTCATCATTCAGCTGAGACCATTTATCGGCTTTATCTTTCATCACACGAAACTAGTTCTTGGCTGATGCTTGATCCTCTTTGGTGTGATCCTTTTCCGAGGCCAGGAGATCCATCTTTCTCCTCAACTCCTCGGCCGAGGCTTTGACCTAGTTTATTTCGTCCCGGAGCCGGTTTATCAGGTATATCTTCTCTTGGACCTTTGAGGTTGTGGCGTTAGCTTCTGCGCTTAGCCTTTCGTTATTAATCACAAATACCCTTATCTTTTTTTCCAGAATGCCATCCTCCCGTTTAATCAACGAGGCCTCCCTTTGAGCTTTTTCCAACTCAGCTTAGAGGATATCGAGTTCCTTGAGGGCCTCATCTCTTCGCTCACTAAGAGCTTTGTATATGTCCTTCTGCTGAACTTGCTCCTTGCGCTCAAACCCGATATGGCTCACCTCCAACAAAGACCGATGGAAGCTCTCATGGTGAAGCACCGAGGCCTGAGAAACAAAAATAATGAAATCATAAAAATATGCTAAGTTCCTTTAAGGGATACAAAGAAAGAAAAACATACCATATTCAACACATGTTTTGCCTTGTTAGAAAGGCTCGGTGCATCCACATCATTTATCTTCGCTTGGTCCTCTTCGGTCACCAAGAAGCGAAGGTAGTTGGCAACGCCAACCAGTCCAGACAGCACCCTGGTATCCGCCGATATTGTAAACATGACAATTATTTTACGGTCAGGGTCTATGCTCGGGGTGGAGAATTGCTTCACCAGTTTTGGGCTCGAGCTCGGCCCGCTTGACACCAGCAACACGTCCTTTTGTGGGATCTCTAGGTGTCCAAACCCGGAGTAGTCCTCTAGTGAACCCATGTCCATGCCTTCAAAGAACATGTGAGGTCCTCATCTACAACCTGTGATGTCTCAGTTGGCTTTTCTTTAATAGCCCGAGCCTCGTCAAATAGATTCACAAGTCACATGGGCAACCCTATCAGGTAAAATAGTTGTGATATCCCCATCAAGATCTAACTCTACAAGGATACTATTCATTTATTCTTCACACAGCTACTCACTTTAGAGACTAAACAATGAAAATAATATGTAACAGTCAGCCAAGTAATGAATAAGAAAGATTATGGTGTAGTTGTTTCAATCCCCGATCGAAATAATCTAACATAACATTGTATAAGACCTGTTTGAGACAGTGAATCGGAGACGTCAAGACATCAACGACTTCTCTTGGAGCAGGAGTAGCTTCTCGAGAGGCCATAGCCACAGACTTTCCCTTGGGCTCCCGAGAAAAAGAGATTTCGGCCTCCCAGTCGCTTCCCTCTGGTGCCGCCTGCTCTTCTATAGCAATGGGTATCTCATTGGTGACGAACTCCAAGTCGTCATCTTCAGGGTATTCCCTGTGCCGGTAAAGGGATTTGGAGTCCGGTACCCTAGCTCGATTGCTCTTCTTGTTGCTCTTTCGGACCATAGCGAAAACCCTCTTTTTCTTGGCTTCGGTGTCTGCATCCAAGGAACCAGAATAGCCCCTCTTCCTTCTCTTTTTCTCCTCCTTCTTCACATCGGCCTCGGAAACAAGATGTCCCCAAGTAGAAGGTTTAGTAGATGAGGACGGAGCATCGCCCTTGTCCACTGCCTGAAGCTCAGTGATCTTGGGCAAACCAATGGAAGGAATAAAGGGACTTAGTAAAAGTGATAGTTGAATAATAAAGGAAAGTCAATCGGGGAGGACACTCACCATTGTAATGGGCGTCCCATTTGCCTTTTGAGAGTTTTTGCCATTCGCGCTAGGAGTATGATAGTTGTTTGCATATCCCCTCGACCCACTCTTTGAAACGGGGAACTGTGTTGGGGACTCAGGTGACCGCTGCACAATAGGGAGAATCGGGTGATGAGAAGGAAATATAAAACCCAAAAAGTATTATAACTACTCAAGTGGAGAGGAACTTACGTGTTTGGTTCCACTTTTCAGGGAACGACAAGAACTTGGGGCGAATGAGATCCTCGGTCTTCACCCGAATGAGTATCCCCTGCATCCATGTCTTCATCGATACTCGATAATGGAGCTTTCTTTGACTGTTAGAGAAGTTTGATCGATCCTCCTCGGAAGGTTCGGGGACTTTAGAGGCGAAGCAGATGGTCGATGGTAAACCCAGGATCCTCCGTGTAATTAACAAAGTAACGGAGGAGGATCACAATCCTCCAAAAGTATGGGTGAATCTGCCCGAGGTAGACCTTGTAGCTTTTGTCAGAAGTCGGGGACTATGATATCCATTGGGCCAAGCGTTAAGGAGTATGTATAAGTACTTAAATACCTCTCCACATGTGTGGTATTATCCTTATAAAGGACAGTGCCGACCACTTCCTTTCCCTCCCACTTGTAGTCCTCTTAAATCGTCGGGAGCGTGTCCTCAGAGATAGAGAATGTGTACCTCCACACCTCCTCACCTCGATCCCCTTACTTGGAGGATTTTTCGACCTTAAAGTCTCTAGGGATAAAAATTTTTAGAGTAGGTTCTGGGGCCACTTTAGGTAGGACTACCTCAACATTCGTGGCCGGATTAGAAGTTGAATGGGCAGTCTATTTGGGAAACAAATATTTAATATCGTGAGGGATTGGGTAATGGATAGTTGTGAAATCCCAAACCCCATTGGAATACATGTCATTGATCTTGGTGTTCAAGTCATTCTGCTTCCATGGTCCTCTAAGAATGGTATCTAGTGGTTGCATGTTAGGTAGCCATGTGTCACTAAGGAAAATAACCATATCCCCTTTGTGAAACACCCACCTAGATGCTTTTATGCATACCCTCCAACCCTCCTGGACACACTGCCAAGTTCTAGTTTTGCCTTAACCCTGTTTCCTGTTCCACTGCAGTGCTTACCCATGAGCACTCTAGCCCAAATGGAGTTTGTGTTGTTATAGAGTCTCCATGCTAGGCTTGTGTGGCAAGTACTATTTTTAGCTGGGCTTGTTGTAGACATAACCCCCTTCCCTTGTTATTGGGATTTGTGATACTAGCCCACTTAACCATGTGGAGCTTTCTTTTGGCAGAGGTTATGCCCTAGACAAAGTTCCTCTGGATTCTAACAATTTGGTTCGTAACATGGGAAGCCAATTGGATGTATTGTATCACATGGCTAGATATACCACTCAAGCAAGATTTGGCTAGGGTGGTGTGCCTACCCATGTTAAGAAACTTGTTTTTCCAACCTGGCATCCTAATGTTGAGGTTATAAAGAATGAATTGGAAGTCGCTATTGGTAGGCGTTTTATGGAAGATAGGGAATCCAAGATATTTTCCAAAGGCTTTGGCACTCTTAATACCTAGGATGGTGTTTCTTGTTTTTGTCCACTCTTCATTACATTTGGAAGAGAAGATCACCTTTGACTTCTAAAAGTTTACTTTCTGCCCAGAGGCACTATTGAAATCATCCAGAATGGTTAAGATGGTCTCGTAGTTTTACCTATTGGCCCTAGAAAACATAGTGAGGTCATTAGTAAAGAACACGTGAGAGATTCTAGGCCCTCCTTTACTGATGTTGATAGGGGACCAATCCTTGTCAGCTATAGCACTATCAATATTTCCGAATAGCCTTTCCATGCATATGATGAATAAGTAAGGAGATATGGGGTCCTCCTTCCTAATATCCCCAGCTAGGACTAAAGTATCTAGTTTGGGTACCATTGACTAGGACGGACGTAGATCTTGAAGGAAGGCATGACATGATCAAAGTGATTATTTTGGTGAAGAATTTGAAGAAAATGAGGGAGTCCCTCATGAAAGAGCACTCGAATCTGTCAAAGCCTTTTTCTAATCTACCTTTAGGATCATACTGGCATTCTTTCCTTTCATTTTTTGGAAATGAGTAATGTACTCTTGGACCAAAGTGGCATTGTCACCAGCCCTTCTATTAGCTAGGAAGTTGTCTTGAGTTGGTCTAATGATGTGCTGTAGGATGTGCTTAGTTGTATTGACAATGATCTTTAAGTTTGTCCATGGTGTTTCACAAACATATGGGTCTAAAATTTCTCAGCATATATGGCATTGGGGGAACTTTGGTAAGAGGCATAAGTTGGGTTTGTTCATACTAGGGGGAACTGTACATGTGGAAATAAATAGACTAGCATTATTGGATGACATTACCAGATAGGATGTGCCAGCACTTCTGGTAGAAAAAAGGGTGAAGCCCATCAGGCCCAGGTGCCTTCATGGCCTTGAAGGAAAACATGGAACATTTAATCTCAGACGGCCTAAGGGGTGAGTCTAGGGTATCTTTATCCATGCTAGACAGGACATTAACTCCATCAATTGTGTGGTTGTATTGTAATTTGGAGCAATGGTGGTCAGTGGTATAGATCATAGTGAATTAATTCATGATTGTGTCCTTGATATGCCAGGGGTCTTGGATTGTGTTACCAACCTCATCCTTTTATGACAGGATATTATTCCTCCTTCTTCTGTTCAGGGTGGATATGTGAAAGAATTTTATGTTGGCATCACCCTCACTCAACCAACTGATTCTTGATTTTAACTTCCAGAAGTCCTCTTCACTCTTAAGGATGACAAAGAATTTCTGTTGGAGGTTGGCTTCTAATTCTCGGAGGAAGCTACTAAAGGGATAGGCATTGGAATTTTGGATGCCAGCTAACCTGGCCAGGATCTGCCTTTTCCTATGAAAAATGCTGCCAAACATATGCTTGTTCCAATCAGACACCTTTTTTGTAAAGGAAGTAGTTGCTCTCAAAATGTCACTAGCAGTTGTGAAACTATCTTGCACTATTGGGAGTGGATGATTTCACCATATAGGTTCAAACTTAAGAGGCATGTTGTCTATAACGACCCAGTCGGTCGTGTCGAGAGTTTTAGCCTTGTTCCTCCATGTTCTACTTCTTATGTTCTTTATAGCTATTATATGACTTACCAGGTTAGTTGGTTCGGGTCCGGATGTATTTCGGAGTGAATTGAGACATTTAGTCTCATAATTGAAAGCTTAAGTTGGAAAAATTGATCGGATGTTGACTTATGTGAAAACGACCCCGGAATTGAGTTTTCATTATTCTGTTAGCTCCGTTGGGTGATTTTGGACTTAGGAGAGTGTCAGGATTTGTGATTCCGATGTTCGTACTGGAATTAGGCTTGAAATGGTGATGGTTGAATTTTTGGAAAGTTTGATTGAGAGTGGACTTTTCGATATCAGGGCCGGATTGGATTCTAGAAGTTGGAGTAGGTTTGGTGTGATTTGTGAGTTTTGTGCAAAATTTGAGGTCAATCAATTGTCAGTTGATAGGTTTTGGCGTCATTTGTAGAATTTAGAAATTTCAAAGTTCATTAGGCTTGAATCTAATTCTGATTCGTGTATTAATATTGTTTGAGGTGGTTTGACGGTTCGACAAAGTTTGTATAATGTTATGAGACTTGTTGGTATGTTTGGTTGAGGTCCGGGGGGCCTCGGGTTGATTACGGGTGGTTAACTGATCAATGTTTGATGTTGATGAGCTGTTGAAGTTTGAAGATTGTCGGTGTAAACTCACCTGCAGAGTGGGCACCGTAGGTGCGAGCCCCCAGAAGCGGGCTAGGAAGTAAATGGCAAAGGTCGCAGGTGCAAGGTACTCTCGGCACCCGCGAGGCCACAGATGGGGCGAAGACGGTGCAGAAGCGAAGTATGAAGAAGTAAGGGGTGTAGGTTGTTTCAGCAGAATCTTGTCATAGGCCACATAAGCGCCTCCGCAGTTGCGAGACCTGGAGCGTATGTGTCAGCCTAGCTGTGTTAAGTGACTTCCGCAGGTGCGGAGTTTCAGCACAAAAGAGGGACCACATAAGCGGATTTTGGGACCGCGGGTACGGTTTGACTAGGCAGAACATATAAATGCTAGGGTTCACGATTTTAGCTTTATTTCAACGCTTAGAACTCGAACTTGGGAAATTTTTGAGAGATATTTCGAAGGTATTCTTAAGGTAAGTCATTTATGGTTAAATTTCTTCAATAATTGTGCTTCGCCAATGATTTTTCCACCTAGTGTGTTTTTTAAGGTGCAATTTGGGGATTTAAGGCTAGGGAATTTGAGAGTGTAATTTGGGGATTTTGGTTACAAATTGGTGTTAGATTTTGATAAAAATTGTATGGTTGGACTCTTGGTTAGATGGGCTTTTGTTTTTTTGAGCTTTGTTGGATTCCGAGATGTAGGCCCTGGGGTCGATTTGAGCCAATTTTTGAATTTTGAGTTATAACTTCATTATTTCTTGTAGAATTGATTCCTTAGCTCGTGTTGATTGTATTGTATTGTTTGTGGCTAGATCGAGACGTTCAGAGGCTGATTTGCGAGGCACATGCGTATTATAGTAGGGATTTTTCTCGGATTGTGGTAAATAACAGTTCTAAATCATGGTTTGAGGGTATGAACCCTAGATTTTTGTGCCGTGAGATTGGTTTGGAGGTGGCGCACATGCTACGTAACAGGCGTGTGAGCGTGCACCATGGGAATTGGGACCTGGTTGCTAGCTATATTTGGTTCTATGTGTTTTATCAATTTGACTACAAATCATGTTAGAAATCACATTTAGGCTATGTGTTGGTACTGTTGGGACCCACTGAGGCCATGATACATGTTGAACTACTTGCTAAATTCTACTTGTAGTCAGTCTCAGTTTTTACTCGCATATCATATCTCAATCTCTATTATTTCTTTGTTGATACATCATATCATTGTTATTGGACCGATTTTCATGATTCCTGAGAGCCCGAGAGACTGGAAAGGTTGATGAATAAGTGAGGCCAAGGGCATGACTGTGAGGACATTTATGGATCGGGTTGCGCGCCCCAACATGTTTCATTGAATTATTCCATGATTGGCTTAATATAGCGCTTGGGCTGAAGGATCCCCTCCGGAGTTTGTACACACCCTCACTGAGCGCAGGTACCTACTGAGTGCGAGTTCCGAGTGTCGATTGTTGAGTAACTGTGAGGAATTAGTGGTTGTGAGGAATGAGTGATTGTGAGTTGGTGTTATTAGGAGGACTGAGTTACTGTTTCTCTAAGAGTTTGTATTTTATTTCATTGTTGTTGCATATAGTTACCATTCATCACTACTTTGAAACTTCTAAGAGATATTATATCCAGTTTGTTTTACTTGAACTTGCCATATATAAACTTATTTGACTTAAATGGCCGGGTATAAAGCATGTCTACTTTCTTTGTTGAGAATACTGAAATCGAACTTTAATTTTGTAGCTCGTCACTATCTTTGGTTCTTTATTTAGTCTTATTTCTTACTGAGTTGGTTGTACTCACGCTATACCCTGCACTTTGTGTGAACATCCAAGTGTTTCCGCACAGGGTGGGTGTTGACATCGTGCACAACTGATCTTTGGTGATTACGAGGTAGCTGCCCCACGTTCGTAGTCCTTGTCTCTCCTTCCTTATCTTTCCTTTTTATTGTATTCAGATTCAGACTTTCGTGATCATTACTTTTCGAGATTGGTGATGTAGGGATTCTCATGAGCTCAGTGACACCCTATTTTGGGAGTTATTTTCTACATCCATGTTTGGGTTTTTACCCCGTTTATGAGAATTTTGTCATTTAAAACTACTTTTATTCATTTTTCTGGTAAATTTTGGAAACGTCGGTTTGCCTAGTACCACGATATGCGCCATCAAGGCAGGTTAGGATTTGACTCTGATTGATTAAGATTAAGAGAACAAGGTAGTGACCTGAGTGAGTTCTAGGAAGACGAGTAACAGTAGATTCGATAAATTGTTCTATCCATTCATCAGTAGTAAAACATCTATCAAGTCTTTCTAGGATCAGGTCCTACCTGTTAGTGTACGTTTTATTAATCCAAGTGTATTTTGATCCTTTGAAATCTACGTCAACTAGTTTACAATTTTTCAAGCATTTACTAGACTTGTTGCTTCTATTAGTGTTCAAATTATTGCCTCCTAGTTTATCCCTGGCTTTTAGGAGTTCATTAAAGTCCCCCTCCCCCAACAAGCTAGCTACCCATGTGCACTGATGTTAGGTCTTCTAATAGGTTCAAAAGTCTTTCCTATTATTAACATAGTTGCTAGCATATAAATCAGAAAAAATCCATTGGGAGGAAGGGATTATCTTCACCATGACATGCACCCCTAGTGTAGTGGTGTCAACCCCCTCAAGCTTAACAAGATCGACTAGAATTGAGCATCAATGTTGAGCTCAGTTGTAAGATGCTTGTGGTCTGCCATCCTTGCCTCCAGCAAGACTAACATGGAAGGGTTAAGAAGCTTAACCATTGAGGCACAATGTCTATGGAACTCAGCACTATTGGCCCTTCTAGCATTTCATATTATGACATTCATTAACATGGGGTTCTGGGATGGGACTTTCCTTTTGGCTCCCTTTCCCCTTTCACACAAGGGTTGGCTTCAACTTGCCCACTAGAGGGGAAAGAGTCATTGCTGATTTTCTTTAGCTTGGAGATGAGGGCACTCAGAGATCGAGTTGCAACTTATGAGTTTTTTGGGGCATAGAGAAATAAGCATTTCGCATGACTGCTCTTTGAATTCTACCTCTAGAGGTTCGTGCATTAGGAATGCCTTTGTCTTTGGCATCCCTAGCCGTTGTAGCATGTTCTCCATGTCCGTGGTAGACACTTTGAGATAGTCTAGTGCCATGGTGTTCCCTCTACTCCGAAGATCGATGGGTGACAGTGGTTGAGGGAGTGGTTGGGGAACTTGGACTATTGGTGGCCAACGTTGGAAGGTGGGCGATGGGATAGGAGCTTGCAGGTTCATGAGGGGAAAAAGGCATGGTTGGTAAGGTTTGACCCATAAGGGTGTTGATTTCCTCCATTAACAGGGGCTTTTAGTTCCCCATGTACTAGTATTGGAGTAGTGTGGACATCCAGAGTTGGTGTCCTAAATTTTCCAGAACCTGGTGGAGCAGTTGGGTCACCAAGCATGCAAAGTGGCGAGAGTTTTGGATGGTTACTTCCATCTGGACAGCCCCTATCATCATTTGGAGATTTTGGGAGCGACTTTGAAGATGTATATCCAGCCACGAAACTCCGATGTGAGATCCAGAGGGAATGGGGTGGAAGAGATGGTTACTGGATCTATGGCTTGGGCTTGGGAAGAGGGAGTGTTGTTTTCCGTTAGGAAGTTTAACTTTGAAGAGTCCGTTGGTTTGTCTTGGGTTAATGACAGAGGCAGGGGATGCTTGGTTATAAGTCATCTCGCCTTCTCTGGGTTTCGTTTGGGGCGATTTTCCTTCTGCAATCAATCTTTAGGGATTGACAAGGAGTGTCAACTCATTTATAGTATTGGACATTTGATTTGTTACAGGTACTTGATTGTCTCTACAGGGATAGGTATGATCAGAGAAACGATTGGGGTGTTTTGCGTGTGATGTTGGTCTATGTTCGCTATTGTGGCCTTTCGGGGGAGTGTGGGCCAATTTTAGGTGGGGTTGCACTGACAGGTTATCTCTTTGCAAAAAAAAAGATACTCTTATTATCTGTTAGAGTACCCGATTTGGAGAGACCAAAGTCAAAAAGGGATATGGAATCGTTAATCCCATTTTTGTAGAATGAATTAGTATTGTTTGGGGTGGAAATATACCCTCAAATGGCATCTTTTGGAGTTGTGCCTGATTTAGGCAAATGCCGTTTCAGCATAGTGATTTTGGCGTGTGGGGAGGAATTTGATTCGACTTGGACCAAGTATAGTGTTGGGTCTTTGTCAGAATTGGTGAAATATGGCCTCAATTATTGGTGGTACCATAGAGCCCATCGCTGAGAGCCCAGCTGGCTAACTGGGTCCAGTTTTTTATGGGCCATAGGGATGTTCTTGTTGGTGGTGGGCTACCAGGTCAAGGAATGTACTTGTGGCATCACTGTACTGTTTTACCTGGGTTGTGGTCTGCTCAATTATTGGTCCGGCCGGTAGTTTTGTGTGATTTCCTTTGTGCAATCCTCATTTGTTCCTTGTGAAGGGAATAGTTCACCATACGAAGTCCTCATCTAGGACTGCTCTCTCGGTTGGGTGGTATTTTTTGGGTCTATCAGATTATTGGGTTCCTTAGTCTTGGGGAGGAATGAGTAGTTTTGTTGGGGTATGGCCAATTCTCTCACATCTCTCGCAACGAATTCATTCCCCCTCATATAAGATGAGTTAGTTATGGGTGCCAATGGTAACAGAATGTGGTGACTGGAATGTAAAGGGGAAGTTGTACACAAATTCTAGCATACCTTCCACTTATAGTGGATGAGGTACATGTGTCTATTTTCAGAAGTTTGCCAATTCTATTGCCCATTCGTTCTAGGATTGCCATGTCATAACATTATGTTGGTAATTATGGGAGTCTGATTCAAATGTCTGTGATAGTTAATTTGGACTCGGCCAGAACAAAATTGGGTTCCCATTGGCATATAGACTGGAAATGGCCCGTCAGAATACATGGCCCCTCTGTCAAAACATTATTCATGCTTTCTTCAAGATTGAATTTCACGATGAAAAAATCCCACCCTAGATCTGTAATGACCTAAATCGGAGGGCTGCGAGGGGCACACAGTGCCTTACGCAACTGAATACCAATGTAACGTATCATTCTTATCATACAATCATGGATAAATGGGCTAGAAAGGCCTTCGTGAGATAACCAGAATAAAACATAAGAGAATACTAGACATAAGACAACCCAACATGATATAGAAACTTATACATGTGACATACGGGCTTACAATGAGGACATGATCATTTGTACACTCAAGACATAGGCCGAAGAGGCCATACAAGTATGCATACACATGTCATCTTTCTACAAGCCGCTAAGAGTACATAAACTTCCTAAAGGTCGGGACAGGGCCCCGCCATACTAATCAATACATGTCCAAATCATACTGACCAAATAGGCAACTCCAGAACAAGTGGAGTGTACCAACACCTTTCGCTAAGTTGATATCCTACTACGAGGACTGTCAACCTATCTATCGGGACCTGCGGGCATGAAACGCATCGCCCCTAGGCAAAAGTGATGTCAGTACAAATAAAGTACCGAGTATGTAAGGAATGAAATGCAGTATATAAAAAATATGAAAGAAACATGGAGTAAAGGACTCAACATCTATGTTTGAATAGCTCTGTGAATCATGAAACGTTTATAATGTCATGCATGTGTGTATAAATGTGATATGATGCATAGTTATATGTATATATAACATAATCAAGACTTTTACGGAATCCCATCATATCATCTCGGCCTCTGTGGGAGGAATCATCATTGTCTACCAATTGATTAGGTAGTGGTGCATATATAATGTTTTAACCTTTCCCCATACCCCATATACATATAATATACACATATATACTTTCATATGGTCATATCTCAATGTACATGTATAAATGAATGCAAGTCATAAGAAAGTAAGTTGATAAGATCTCTCTGAATGTCACAAGATCAATATACCTTCAGTTAATATAATGTAATAAACTTTATCAACTTATGTATTAGCTTAGACCCACGAACAGACGATATAATAACGGAAAAGATGGGGAATCAAAAACATAGGCATCCCTAGTACTTCTATGGTAGAGTCATTTGTGAAAGTTTCGTATTTTCTCGTTTAGTTTGTATCATATGGATCATGCCAAAAGGGAAGAAGGTATAGCTGTAACATACCTTAAATTTGTTGATTCCTTATACATTCCTAGCAACCCTTCAAACAACTCAACTCAATCTACAAAATCATAAGGAGATTCAAAATCAGTGTTGAGTAAAGGCTAAGTTCATAATTTAAACGAGTAGCTGGTTTATGTAAATTTGGGCACAATCTCCCCTGTAATAAGGGCCTCCTCCAATACCATATACCAACAACAAAAACCAGAGAAATATAATATTAATAATATCAACAATATGGTGTAAAATATTTCATTAACAAGTCATCAACCCCATTATCCTACATTAGTTAAATTAACAAGATTTATAGAATTATACCAAGTAAAATTGGAGGACTTCCAACCTCCTATTAATCACCTAATACACACTCAAACAACCCAACAATCCAACGACAACAACAAGTACAACGTTCCATTGTTATGTTGTCCTTTATCTTCTTATTCACAATACCAATAGAAAGTTCGACATGTAGACAATATATTCATGAAATCAAAAGCATAAATAGATCATTCTCCAAGGTTTGTAACCATTTAAAGTTAATGGAAACAACTTTCCCAAAATAGTCCATTAAGAACAATAACATCTCAAACTATTTCAAGTCTTCTCTTGTAGTATCTTGCTAGTATAATGCAACCAACATTCAAAAAACTTCAAGAACATGTAGTAGAGTATTATACATACCTAAAATAGAAGAAATCACTTGAAATTTCAGAAAAACACAGCCCACAACTATCCTCAATGACAACACAACCTCAAAGAGTTGTTGTTCTTCACTAGAACTAACTTTTGATATTGAAATATGGGGTAAGCACTTGGATTCCCTGTCAAACACTTATGGTGCATGTTTAGGAGGATTAGGAGAAGTTTTGAGACAAAGTGGAGTCGAAAATAAGCAAATTTCCAAATCATTTTTAAAGTGATCTAGGTCGACCACCGCCTAAGTAGGTCCCATTGGAAACTGCTTGCGCAGTCTCGCGAATATGCGAATATCTCTCTACTCCAATGTTGTATCGACAGACGATTCAATGTGTGAGAAACTAAACTTTTAGATCTTCAATCATATATTTGGATCATATTGTAATTCCAAGTATATTAAAATAAAAGCTCTGCAATATTTGACCTAATTTTCAACACATTATGAATGTAATTTCTGATGACCTTTTGCCAACTTTTGTTCCACAACTCACTTCACTTCAAAACGTAACATACGAGTATCATACAACTAAAATAACTCATAACATAACTTTTTTATCATGTTAAGAACCCTAGTATCACCCCTAAGGTACATGTTATAACATTCCCAACTTGTCGACAATCGACAAAACTTATTTTCTTCAATTTGTTTAGATTCTAAGCCTTTCAATCGTCTTGGTACTTGTTATTCACGTTCTTAAAAATAGTAACCTCCAAGATAACATGATTAACCTAATTTATGTAACTTCAAAGATGATCATTTATGATCTCACATCAATTTACTTACGACGTACTCTCACGTACGAAAGCATGGGATGTAACATCATTCCCCTCTTTGGAACATTCGTCCTCGAATGTTGACTGATGTGATTATCAGTCTCATAACCTATAGCTCTTAAGAATTCTTAATATTGTCCTTTCTATCTAGGAAGCCGTTCTATGAATAAATCCAAAGTCCAGGGCATTCCCCCCTTAGGCATCCTTCTCACACCACGGCTTGTGATCAGAATTCTTCCAATCTCGTAATTGTTGCGACTCTGACCTTGTATGTGGGCCTATGAGACTCTTTACTCCTTTTTCCTCCATATTTTATCCAGTCTCTAGGCCTCACTTTATGAACATATACATAACTATGACAAGTTGTCCCTCTGGAATATATAGGTGTAGTGAAGTTCTTTGCTCGGTACTTCGTCGAACTTACGACTATTTATATATCTTATTTCATAGCCTCAGTTATCTATGCTTCTGGATTTAATACAACTTGGTAGGTCATACTATACCATAACTCTGACTTTGGTTTATTACTACCGAGGTTTGCCACCTAGCTCTATGTTATCTTATATGCTTATCTTATATGTATAAATGTAAGTCCTTTAATGCATCCTTATTACTGTTCATCTAAAGAATTACATCCTTCTCTCCTCTCGTAGGTTGAAACTTTTATCCGTCTATTGTTGATTCACCTTAATATTGATCTATAATCTACCACTGATAACTTGAAACCTCTAATGTAATAGATTGTCACTAGGGCTCACTTCTCATCAGGGAACATTTGAAGTGATTTGCCTGATCCACCTAAGGATGATACTATACTTCAAAGCATCCCAATGTGACTTATCTTATGTGTGTATTCTAATCTCGTGCAGTTCATGCAATACCTTTTCTTTAAATCATTACTCAATCAAAGGACTAAACTTCATCCTCTTATTTATCACAATCACACCCTTATTCTACTACCCGGGTATCATTCCATCTCTTTTAAATTGTCCCAGTCTTAGAATCCTATGAGTTAATTCAAGCTATATTGAGCTTTCGATAACTTACGAAAACCATCATCTCTCTTGTTTTGATCGGTTTAGTCCCAAGGACATACCTATTCTCCTCACCTTCTCACTCACCTTTTCTTATCTTACTCCTATCTACCTAAAACCTTGTCTCTCTATGATACTTTAGCTTGCCACCTACACATATAGATTTATACTACTTGCAACCTTCCTTAACTTGCTAGAACCATAGATTTCCTTTCATCCCTTCTTAGTTTTCTTTAAACGTAAGCAATTACTTTTCCGTGTCGTTCTGTCATTTACTGCATAGATACTTGTCTTATCTTAGTGCCTACTAATATTGGAATTACATATAACTCATATGATCTCAAATATCACTTTTGATTTTTTTTTTACTTCCCGTTCATCAGCCACGATAGGTGCAACTTTCTTATGGAGTATATACAATATTATGGAGAGACTGTTGTTACAAGACCATTTCTTATTCAAGTTACTATGCTTAGGTTTAAGTATTCTTCCTTATCTCCTCAGCTTGTCTTTCGTTGTAGTACTTAGGGGAGACCCTCTGACTCTTAAAGTTGCGAGCTTATTACATCATATACCTGACGAAATTTTTGATGTTCTTGCTCGCCTATAATTATACCAGTTACCTACCTCCGCGCCCTTGTGCTCGTAGGGTTGCTTCTGAACTGATATTTTTGATTGACTTCCCAGTGGCACTCTATTTTATTTCCATAACACTATATGGTACCTTTAACTACCCCAAACCCTATATGAATAATTCTCAAGGATTACGACGTCATATCTACGACACTAAATTCACTATGTGTGGGTTCAGTATGTTTATCTTGCATAATCTGCTGATTTGTTTGTATCCTCTTGTCTAGCTATAACTAGGCTCTTCCTGAATCAACTACTAACATCTCGTTGGTCCATTCTCATATCTATATTCCGCGTAATCTCTATTGGGATATGTCCTTTTTCTCAGCTTACCTCTCGCATTGGCTCCAGATGTATCAAGTGTCTATTCGCATTTTTTTATCAATAACATCCTAGTCGGGAACTCTTGTTGCCTCTCCCTAACGTCGTGCTTGCAGGATGTACTGGAGTCGCAACACATTTGTAGGATCTGAATAAATGCAACCCCGTCCCTTTTGCCTTTTTACCATGTTTTTCCTTTACCATTTCATAGTTACCTGAACCACTTAACTCCGACTTAATACCATACCACACCATTTTACCCCCTTTAGAGGATTATTATGATTTAGTTCTACGACGATCTACCTATAGATGTTTTATCTCTTCATCAATGGCGTCTTTGCACATCATCAATGATCCTTACTAACCTTACAATAACCTTTATGTACCAGGGATAACTGAATTCCTTATGCACAAGGGCGGCACCTAGTGTAACTAGCACACTTAGTCCTTTAAGATTAACTCCGCTCACAGTGCTCGCTTGAGGGAAGCATCTTCCTAAATGAATTTTAAAGGTTATTCTTTTGTTGTCCATTCTATTATTGTTGGAACGCTATCTCTAAAATTCTCATGATATTGACTATTATCAAATCTTCCATTCCCTAATTCATGTCCAGTTTATCTTGTTCACTAGTCCATACTGACTTCTATTACTCCGAGGGTCTAACTTAACCTTTTGGTAATCACATTCGAGTCACCAACTCATTTCTCGAAACAAGTAAATATGTTTATGGCTTATATAGTTTTATTTTCTCAAGGCATGTCACCTCTTATCTTTTCCTTCACTTGAATATAGACTCTGTCATATTTGATTTACCGTTTTTGCCCATTAATCACATCTTACTCATAATGCTTTATTTAATCTCTTCTTATTATCTGGCTAATATTTTTGCCTATCACTCTATTCCATAAACATCAACAAAATGTTCTTTCATTTTTAGCTTCCCTTGCTTCATCTCATTGGCTCTTCATGACGCCTAACATTCTCTATTTTTTACTAGGGGCGAGAGTCATACTAAGGTAAATATTCATCCCTTCTGGGATTTTACTATCTATCTCCTGAAATTTCTGAACATTCTAATATTCATATTTGACTGTACTATT
Source organism: Nicotiana knightiana (assembly GCA_005239525.1). Taxonomy (NCBI): domain Eukaryota; kingdom Viridiplantae; phylum Streptophyta; class Magnoliopsida; order Solanales; family Solanaceae; genus Nicotiana; species Nicotiana knightiana. The sequence continues at coordinate 47,009 of MDKJ01309232.1, forward strand.
CGAGAGTGTACCATCTGGGTGTCTCACAAGGAGATATATTACCATGTCTGCACTATCCTTCGGAAATATTAGCTAATGTTAACAATCCATCAACCATTTTGGGTTACTCTAACCCCACATGGATCCTAAAATCACATTCTTTTCTTAAGCTATATATGTTAGCTCTCATATGGCATAACTAAGATGTGTGTGGCCGATTGTATATATCTCTGTTACTGTTGGAAGTAACTCATAATGCTTATATTTCTCTACCTGAATTGTAAATTCTGATAATCTTAACTTATTGGGTACCTTGTACCCTTCTTCACTTTACTTCTTTTACTTGTTGACACTCGCATCTACCTTTTGACTCTCATATTGCTTTTTACCATATGGGTCGATAAATATCCATGCCTTAAGTATCCTTATCAAGAAGCTTAAACGTCTTAGCGCACACATGATCGGCTGAAGACCTCACATTTACTCATCATAAGCATGATGGAAAATTAAGTTCCTCCGACTCAACTCGTCCACATCCACATTCAATCTTTTACCAACTGTCTTTCTAGATGTATGAATCAATGTATTACGAATAAAATAGAATTTAGGAGTTTGAATTCTTACAATTGAACTCTACCACATGACCTAGAGTAAGAAGAAAGAGTGACAGTCCTAAATGCCACGTAGCCTCCTACTTATAACTGTGGTGCACAACACACCCATAAACAAGACTCTACTAGACACAATTTGTAGACTCCCTAGGACAGAGTTGCTCTAATACCACTTTTTCCATGACCCAAACCGGAGGGCCGCGAAAGGTACATGTTCCCTTAGTCAACCAAGTACCTCTATAACGTATCTTTCTCATTGCTCCATCATAGGTATATGGGCCAGAAAGGCCATCATGAGACAACCTAAATAAAACATAAGGGAACACTAGATATAAGACGACCCAAGATGATATAGAAACTTATAAATGTGACATATGTCTACAAGCCTCTTAGAGCACATAAACGCCAAAAAGTTCAGGACGACTCCCCCCCCCCCCCCCATACCAATAAATACATGTCCAAATTATACTGACAAGATAGGAAATTCCGGAGCAAGTGGGGTGCACCAACAACTTTTGCTGGGTTAATAGCCTACTAGGAGGACTGTCAACCTGTTTGTTAGGGCCTGCGGGTATGAAACACAGCGTCCCAAGGAAAAAGGGACATCAATATAATAAAGTACCGAGTATGTAAGGCATGAAAAGTCTGAATATCTCTATGAATCATTAAACATTTATAATGTCAAGCATGTGTGCATAAATTTCATATCATGCATAGGTGTACGCATAAATAACAGCATCAGACCTTTGAGAGAATCCCATCATATCCTCTCACCCTCTGTGGGCGAAATTATCAACATATACTAACTGATAAGGTGGTGGTGCGTATATAACGACGTAACCTTTCCGCATACTCCATATACATAACGTTATATGTTCATGGGCCCATGTACATGTATAAATGAATGCAATGCACAAGGAAGTAAGTCGATAAGATCTCATAGAATGTCATAATATCAATGTTCCTTCAATTAATATCACGAAAAAAACTTTATCAACTTATTCATTATCTGTAACCCACGAACAGATGATATAATAACAGGACACAGGGGGAATAAGGAACATAGTCATCCCTAGTACTTCTATCTATAAAGTCATGTGTGAAAGTTCTGTGTCTGCTTGTTAATTTGTATCACGTCAAAAGGGAAAAAGGTATATCCTTAACAAACCTTAACTCTGTTCATTCCCTAATACTTTCTAAGCAATTATTCAAACAACTCAACCTAATCTATCATAGCATAAGGAGATTCAAAATCAGTGCTGAGTAATGGATAAGTCAGCAACTTAAACTAGTAGCTATTTTATGTAAATAAGGGTAGCATCTCCCCTGTAACAAGGGACTACTCCAATACCATATACCAACAACAACAACCAGAGCAATACAATAAAAATAACATCAAAAATAAGGTATAAAATATTTCATTAACAAGTAATCAACATATTACGACGAGCGGCGAGCTCATATTGAATCCCTTAGTACCTTTCAACCCCATTATAATACATTAGTTAACTTAAAAACATGTTAATCATGATATCAAGTAAAATTGGAGGACTTCCAACCTCCTATTAATCACCAAATCCACACTCAAACAACCCAACAATCCAACAACAACAACAACAACAACTATAACATTCCATTATTATGTTCTCCTTTATCTTCTTTTTCACAATATCAATAGCAAGTTCGACATATAGACAATATATTCATGAAAAAAAGTATAAAAAGTTCATTTTCCATGGTTTCCAACAATTTAAAGTTCATGGAAACAATCTTCCCAATACAGCCCATTAAGAACTGTCATGACCCAAAATCCAATGCAGGTCGTGATGGCGCACAACAACGGAGTCAGGCAAGCCAACAGTTGTTTACTAGTGAGATTATCTTTTTGTGACATACCAACCCCACAATTACCAAAATTTTAAGCTTAGATCATTTAAATAAAAGCGGATACTTTAACCAACTTAAGTAAATACAGGCACAATGATCATGAACCAATATATACAGTCCCAAAATATAGAGTCTACTACGTGTGTGTCAGGAACTAGTGTCACAAGTCAACAGGCGAACTAGTAGAATATACAAAAGATGATACAAATTGTACTGCTGAGTGGAAGAAGTAGACATAAATAACCAAAAGATAACTCCATAGTACTGCTGAGAATCGCCAAGGGATGCAGCTCACCGTGGAGTGAGGTTCAGAATATACGTCAAGCTCCGGTTAGATAACCATAAGCACCAGCCTCAGAACCTGTACAATTAAGTGCAGAAGTGCAGCATGAGTATATAAATATATATGTACGTAGTGAGTATCCCGCCTAACCTCAAAGAGGTAGTGACAAGAGGTCGACATGAAACTCACTAAGGTCCAACAGTAAAATTTAACAGAATATAATAGAAACGGTAGGCATGTAAAGATAGTGGAGCAACAAGTATATATGTAACGTACTGAAATCAAGGAAGAATACTGGGAATGAATAAAACAATTAGCACTTCACTTTTCCCCAAATATCTGTCAAATCAATATCCATGAATTTAGTAACAAATAAATCATATGCATGCAGGGTAAGGACAACCGGTCGGAGTCATAGGATAGTCATGTCCGTGCATTGCCGAGGATCGAACAGCCCATACCAAAAGTGCACCTCTCCACAAGTACTCAAATCAATACACTGCTGAGAGTCGAACGGCCCGTACCAAAAGTGCATCTCTTAGTCCTCTCTATGCACTGCCGAGGATCGAACGGCCCGTACCAGAAGTGCATCTCAATCCTCTCTATGCACTGCCGAGTATCGAACGGCCCATACCAAAAGTGCATTTCTCAATCCGTCGTGGTGTACGGCATGTTCCCATAAGAGTGGGGGAAATCACACTCCGCTTGTGGAATGTAAATTGCGAAGCAGTCACATGCACACATATTATTCCTTTTAAAAGAAATTACTTTTCAGTGAACAATTTCTTACAATTTTTTCTCAAATTCCATAACTTCGGGGAAATAAGCAACATGTAATGTTAATTCTTTAAGCATATAGTTCATATCAAGTAAAACACAAGGCATGATGTGGGCCTAACTACCCGGACATAATGGTAATAGTCGATGCATACGGATTGTCGTCACTGTGTACGTATGTAGACCCCCACAAATTATCACATTAGCATTTAAATCTGCTAGGGGGACATTTCCCCCTTACAAGGTTAGAAATGAGACTCACCTTGCACCGAATTTACTCCCCGGACTGAGAACGCGCCCGAAATTCCGAACCCTACACTCGAAACTAGCCAAATGTTATACAAATACATTAATTTATATTCAAAGCAGGGAATTCTCCTATCACTTAGCCAAATTCACCATTCTTGAAAAAATTCTAAAATCCAATCCTGGGCCCGCATGCTCGGATTCTAAAAATTCTCGAAGGAAACACTCACCCATAGCCTAAGGATCATTAATATACAATTTTTACTTAATTCATATCTAATTTATGGGTAAACTATCAAATTATCGAAAGCCCTAGGTTACTACCCAATTCTTGATTTTTTACTAATTATGTGATTAAACGTAACTAGGAAATCATGCATGAAGCTAATATTAGAGTAGAATTTACTTACCTTCAATAACCAAGTCGCTTGCCCCTCTAAAATCGTGGAAATCGCCCCAAGGAAGATGAAGAAGATGAGGAAAATTAATTAAAACCCCTGTATAAAACACACTGTCTGAACAGTGTTTCCAGACCTGCGGCTCGAGGACCGCACCTGCGAGAAAAGGCTCGCACCTGCAGAAATAGACTAGGAAGCCTAGGCCCACACCTGCGGAATATTGTCTGCACCTGCGAGAATTGACCTGACCACTTAGGGTCGCACCTGCGAGGCTGATACCATAGGAGCGGTCCCGCACCTGTGACTGGGCAACCGCACCTGCGGTCACACCGGAACAGGTGCACCAGCAGCGATTTCAGTTGGTTTTTTGCCTTATGTGGTGTTCGGGAGGCACCCGGGCCCACCCGAGCCCCCGTCCAAATAAACTAACAAGTCCCAAATCATAATACGAAATCGCTCGAGCCTTCGTAACACCTCAAAACCCCAAGAACCAAACTTAGGAACTTTATGTTTTCTTGACTTCGCTAACAACGCGCCGAACCGACCTATAATACTCTGAATGACACAAAATTTTGCAGGCAAGTCATAAATGACATAACGGAACTATTTCCGATCTCGAAATTCCGTTCGGACCTCGATAACACAAAAACACGTCCCGAACCACAATAGGAACTTAAGGAACTTCTTATTTCAATATTAGGCGCCAAAATGCTCCCGGTTCATCAGAAACCCATTCCGAATATATGCCCAGGTCCGAAATCATCATATGAAGCTACCGGAACCGACGAAACTCGATTCCGAGGTCGTCTACCCAAAATGTTGACCGAAGTCAAACTTGGCCTTAAAGGCCAACCTTAAGGAATCAAATGTTCCTATAGCACTCTAAACACCTCCGAATCCCGAACCACCACTCCCCGCAAGTCATAAATCATAAAAATCCACTATGGGAAGTTTCATTAAGGGGAACGGGGTACAATAACGCAAAACGACAGGTCGGGTCTTTACATTTTCCACCTCTTAAACAAACGTTCGTCCTCGAAAGGGTCTAGAATCATACCTGAAGTGCTGAATATGTGTGGATATCTGCTCCACATGTCCTCCTCGGACTCCCAGGTTGCCTCCTTAACTGGTTGGCCGTTCCACTTGACCTTTACGGCAGAAACTCTCTTGGACCTCAACTGGCGGTCCTGTCTATCAATAATAGCAATTGGCTCCTCCTCATAGCCCAACCTCTCATCCAACTGAATAGTGCTGAAATAAACCACGTGAGAGAAGTCGGCGTGGTACCTTCGGAGCATGGCTACATGAAAAACTAGATGAACTCCTGATAAACTTGGAGGTAAGGCTAGCTTATAAGCAACCTCCCCAACTCACCTCAACACCTCGAAGGGACCTATAAACCTCGGGCTTAGCTTTATCTTCTTCCCAAACCTCATAATACCCTTCATAGGCGAGACTTTCAACATGACCCTATCTCCCTCTATAAATGATACATCACACGCCCTCTGATCCGTGTATTCTTCTGTCTGGACTGTGCTGTAGGGAGCCTCTCCTGAATCAACTTCACTTTCTCCAAGGCGTCCCTCACCAGGTCGGTGCCATCTAAATGTTGTACCCGATAGGAGAACGACATCGCCGACCATAAAAAGCCTCAAATGGTGCCATCTCAATGTTGGACTGATAACTATTATTGTAAGAAAACACGGTCAAAGGCAAGAAGTGGTCCCACTGACCTCCAAAGTCAATCACACATGCCCTGAGCATGTCCTCCAATATCTGAATTGTACACTCCGACTGACCATCGGTCTAAGGGTGAAATGCCGTGCTGAGATCTATTTGTGTACCTATCTCACTATGCAATGCTCTCCAGAAGTGCGAGGTGAACTAAGTACCTCGATGTGATATAATGGACACCGGCACACCATGCAACCGGACTATCTCCCGATTGTAGATCTGTGCCAACCTCTTAGAAATATATGTAGTAGCCACTAGAATGAAATGCGCTGATTTGGTCAATCTATCCAACAATGACCCAAACCGTGTCGACCTTTCGCAAGGTCCGAGGCAACCCAACCACGAAGTCCATAGTGATGCGCTTCAATTTCCACTCAGGAATGGGCATCTGCTAAAATAGGCCTCCTGGCCTTTGGTGCTCAGACTTAACCTGGTGGCAGTTAAGACACCTAGCCACATACCCCACAATGTCCTTCTTCATCTGCTCCACCAGTAATGCTGCTTCGAATCACGATACATCTTCGTAGAACCAGGATGAACAGAATAACGAGAACTGTGTGCCTCCTCTAGAATCCTCTCCCTTTGGCCATCAACATTATGAACACATAAGCGGCCCTGAAGAATCAGAACACCATCATCGCCAATAGTAACCTCCTTGGCCCTACCCTGAACCACTGTCTCCCGAAGCTCTGCTAAGCACGGATCATAGAACTGTCGGGCCTTAATCTCCCCCAATAACAAAGACTGGGCAACCACATGTGCCAAAACTTAATGTGGCTCTGAAATTTTTAATCTCACCAGGCGATTAGCCAAGGGCTGAATGTCCAAGGGTAGATGTTTCTCCTCTACTACAATATAAGCCAAGCTACCCATACTCTTCACCTTCCTGCTCAAACCATTTGCTACCACATTTGCCTTGTCCGGGTGATAAAGAAGGGTGATATCATAATCCTTCAACAACTCAAGCCATATGCGCTGCCTCAAATAAGATCCTTCTGCTTGAACAAGTGTTGGAAGCTACGGTGGTCTGTATAAACCTCACAGGACACTCCATACAAGTAGCGCCTCCAAATATAAAGAGCATGAACAATCACCGCTAACTCCAAGTCATGCACAGGGTAATTCTTCTCATGAAGCTTCAGCTGGCGTGAAGCATAAGAGATAACTCTCCCCTCCTGCTTCAATACGCACCCCAAGTCAACGCGTGAAGCGTCGCAATATATTGTATACATCCCAGAACCGGAAGGCAATACTAGAACTGGTGCAGAGGCCAATGCTGTCTAAAACTTATTAAAGCTTGCCTCACACTCGTCAGACTATCGAAACAGGGCATTCTTCTAAGACTATCTAGTCAATGGAGCTGCAATAGAAGAGAACCCCTCTACAAATCGGCGATAATAGCCTTCTAGGCCCAAAAAGCTCCTAATCTTTGTAGCTAAAGTTGGACGCGACTAACTCTGAGCTTCCTCGATCTTCTGAGGATCAACCTTGATACCCTCTTCGGAAACCACACGTCCCAAGAATTCCGCGGAATCCAACCAAAACTCATACTTGGAGAACTTAGCATATAGCTTATGTTCTTACAAAGTCTGGAGCACAACTCTCAAATGATGCTTGTGCTCCCCCAGGCTATGTGAGTAAATCAAAATGTCATTGTAACAACCCGGCCGGTCGTTTTGAGAATCTAGCCCCGTTTGCCCCATTTCTGCTTCATTTATGTGGTTCAACTTCATTTATGTGTGTTGGATCAGTTGGTTTGTGTTCAGAGTGGTAATGATGAGAATTGAGGCATTTAATCTCTTAAAGTAGCCTAATAGTAGAGAAAATCAACTGAGGTTGACTTATTGGTGAACGGCCCTGGAATGCGGATTTTATAGCTCGGATAGCTTTGTTAGGTTATTTGGGACATATGAGTGTGTTCAGAATATTTTTGTGATGTCCGGTATAGAATTAGGCTTGAATTGGCGAAATTTAGTTTTTGGCAATTTCCAATCGGCAGTGGAAAATAGGCTACCAGGGTCAGAATGGAGATTCGGAAGTTGGAACAAGTCCTTAATGTCATTTTGAGTATGTGTGCAAAATTTCAGGTCAATTGGAGGTGTTTTGGTTAGTTTCGGCGTAGTTGGCGAATTTGGAAGTTTCAAAGATCATACGCTTGAATTTGATGTAATTTTGGTGTTTTCGTGTTGTTTTTGGTGTTTTGAAGGCTCGAATAAGTTGGAATAATGCTATGGGGTGTGTTGGTATGTTTGGTTGGGGCCCCGAGGGGCTCGGGATTGATTTCGGATGGTTGACGGGAAGTTGCAGTGATTTTTGGAAATCTGTTGTGCTGGTTTGCTGGTGTTTTCGCACCTGCGGAAGGGAAGTCGCAGGTGTGGTTGCGCAGGAGCGGAGAGAAAGGTCGCAACGAGTTTTTCCTGTGTAGGGTATGGTCTGCAGGTGTGAGGGGTTTGTCGCACCTGCGATGTCGCTGGTGCGGAAGGTGCATCGCATCTGCGAAGATGCAGGTGCAGAAAGGTGGTCGCAGGCACGAGAATTGGCCAGTTAAGTGAGTCTCGCAGGTGCGCACCCTGGGACCGCAGGTGCGGCCAATTGTCCGCAGGTGTGGGAATGACTGTGCAGAACAGTACAAAAAGGACCCCTCCACGAAATTTATTAGTTTTCATCAATTTGCATGCGGGAGGAGTCCATTGAAGGTGGTTTTGAGAGAGACTTTCAAGGTTCTTCAGAAAAGGTAATTTCTTTGGTTGTTAATCCCGTTCCTATGCTATTTGGTTAAGATTAGGCTTGAAAATTTAAGGTTTTGGGTAGGAAAAAATTTGAAAAATGGAAGGAAAGAATTGGGGTTTCTTTTGAGGTTTTGGAATGGCAATTGTGGTCCAATTTTGGTGTTCATGGTATGTATAGATTCGTGGGAGGAGGAGGTTTCTAATGATGTAAAAAATTTTGAATTATGAGATGTGGGCCCGGGGCTCGAGTTTGTCTGAATTTTGAGATTTTTTATGAAACTGATAACTTTTGATTGGGTTGTGTTCCTTGAGTATATATTAATAATGTTGAACTGGTTTTGGCTAGATTTGGAGCAGTCGGGAGCCAATTTGAGGGGCAAAGGCATAGCGGACTAGTGTCGCGGCCTCGTAGAGGTAAGTAATGGTCTTAAATTTTGTCCTAAGGGTATGGAACCCCGGACTGCATGATTTTCTCACTGAATTTGGAATGGCGCACATGTCGGATGACGAACATATGGCGCGTACTGATTTTTGGATTGGACTAGGTCCTCTCTGCGGCAACTAATGAGTTGCGCAGTTACTCAAAAAGTTGTGTTAAATTGTGTTCGAAAGATTTGTGAAATATTTGGGCTATAAGCCGTGTTTGGGGCCTCATGCCGATCTATTTATACCCTTTGAGGGTGTTTTACTTTTGTTTTCCTCATACATGTTGATGGTTTTACTCAGCATCATTATGCATACTGTTTTATTTGAAACTCAGCCTGATTTACACTACATGAGCATTTAAATGATGTTTTCGGGTCGAGTACCCCGTTCTGCTACTTCGTCCGAGGTGCTTTTCGAGTGGTTCCACCGAGTGTGGCTGAGGGCCAAGAGTGATGGTGAGGTGCTAAGTGATATTAGCGCTTGGGCTGAAGGAGCCCCTCCGGAGTCTGTACACACCCCCAGTGAGCGCACCGAGTGCGAGTGATTGAGTGATTGGGAGGCATGAGTAACTGTGTGGTGCTGAGTGATTGTGAGGTGCTGAGGGATTGTGAGGCATGCCCAAGGGGCTGATTATGAAACATGTTTTCGCCCGAGGGGTACTTATGATTTTACAACATCCATTTGCATACCAAATCGTTGTTTTAAAGTTACTAAAAATGTGCATTGTTTTAAGAACTTTTATGAAGTTGATTTCTAAGGCATGATGATTTCGTATATCTATCTATACTATTGGAAAGTAAGGCTGTGTATATTGTGACTTGATGGCATTGATTTTTATGTGATTCCTTTCTCCTTAGACTTGATTTATCTCCATTACTACTGAGTTGGCGTACTCACATTACTCCCTGCACCTCTGTGTGCAGATTCAGGAGCGGAGATCGAGCATTAGCTTATATTCATATATCGCAGCGGAGCCGGATCGTGGGGATTTAGAGGTAGCTGTTCAGCGTTCGCAGCATCTCTGCTTTCCCTTCCCATTGTATTTACCTTTGATTCGGATTTATGTATCATAATACTTTATTTTGGCTTATTTCACTAGATACTCATGACATGTTGGCTCCGGGTTTTGGGGATGGCAGTACTATATATAAAATTTACCTATTATATTAAGAACTTTGCGTATATTGTTATGAATTGCTTGAAACTTAAATGGGATTTTCAAAAGGAAATGTGAACACGCGGTAGTCGGCTAGCCTAGTTCCACGATAGGCGCCATCATGGCCAGTTAGGATTTGGGGTCGTGACAGTTTGGTATCAGAGCCCTAGGTTACATAGGACTCGACGGTCATGAGCAGGTTTAGTAGAGTCTTGCAGATAGGTACAGAGACGTCTGTACTTATCTTCGAGAGGTTGTAGAACCCTTAGGAAAATCTCACATTTTTAAAATTCTTGTCGTTCGAATCCATTGTATTCAGCCAAGAATGTAACTCTTGAATTCCTTCCATGTATTCGAGCGCGCACGAGAGCGCATGGTATCATCTGTGCATCGACGGCTTGTGGCTTCCATGGATGAGAGGTGATTTTGGTATGTTGGTAATGGGCCAATCTGGAGGACTTGAGGCCGGATCCATTCTGTGGCTTGATTACTGAGATTTTCGTTGTGTGGGAACATGTAATTGAGGACTTGTATGTCCATTTGTGTTCTTATTGATGAGAAATTGTGACTAAGATGCCTATATAGTGGGTGTGATTTGATGGTTAAATGTGTTCACACTGTGAATTGTGTCAAAAGGGTTGGCTGGAAATGTGGTAAGATTTATTGAGTGTTTGATTTCTGTCTTGACTTGGTATGTGGCCTTGAGTTGTGAATATGTTGGAAGACCTCTCATGTAGTGTAGTTATGGAGTGCAGTAGATTTCTCTGTTGGGTTACGAGCTCCTGGTGATGTCTTTTGAATTGATCAATTGCCCTAGTAACGTTCATGTATTTGATTGACGGTGTATTCCGTCCGTATTAGCACTCCTTGTTATTGTATTCATTGATGACGTCCTGGCATATTCGCGTAGCCGGGAGTAGCATACCCAGTATCTGAGGATGGCATTATAAGGATTCAGGGAGGAAAGGCTCTATGCCAATTCTCCTAATGTGAATTTTGGCTCGATTCAGTAGCATTCTTGGGACACGTGGTGTCCCTTGAGGGTATCCATGTGGTCAGTCATGTGTGGGTATAGCTTCCAGAAGCTCGAGGTTTCTTTGACCGCCGCTCCCGTGTTAGTTATGCCATCGGCTTCAGGTTTTTACCACATATTGTGGTGCCTCGAGGGTAGGCGTTGGTTGTGTTTAGATGCAGGAAGGTGTGTTGATTGCGTGATAGTTGTGGTCTTCAGAAGTGTATGGAGAGATATAAATTGAGGCTAAGGGAGCAAGGGTATCTCCTGCGGGTTGTCCCAGGGCGTGTGGTCCCTATGTAGCTCTGTAATAAGTTCTCTTCTACCAGTAAAAGATATATGTTGTGATTTGAGTTTAGATCGCTTGTGGAAGTTGGCATGACTACTGCAATGGTGGATGCGAGATTTGGCAATTGATTTGAGTGTTAGATGGTTTGGGTCATTTAAGCTTATGGAGGATTTAGTTAAATCCCACCACAGCATGGTGGCAATGTTGATGTGTGGGCATATCTTGTTTGTCTTGATCCTTGGCTTTGAGCCAAGTGGGGGAGTTCCCTATTGATAAGTTGATTACATGATTATGTGTCGTATCGATTTCAGTTCGAGGTATACTGGTAAATCATTTATGTCCTGCAGGTATGGGGTCTGGGAATGTCACGAGTAATGAAAATTTCTTCGATATAAGTTATAATGTACTCTGTTGGGCAATTGGGTTCTATTGAATGATTTGGTGGAAATTTTAAAAGGTGTGGTGTGCCCGGTGTATGAATTTATTTGTGGCTTCGAGTGAGTAGATTACTTTCCTAGTATGTTAGTGTGCAAACAGGTCAGGTCGATTATGTCTAATTGGTCAGTGTGATTTAGATTTACGTTAGAGGATGTCAAGACTTGTGGTATTCTACATATCGGTATCAGGAAGGTGAAGGTAATGGCTTTAGATTCGCATGAAGTCTTTTTAGGGTATGTTTTTCTAATGTGGTGCATTTGGGGACGATCGAGGGAGTATTTAGTCGCTTATGAGCCTTAGACGATATGGTTTTGTGCTTAGGTCACGTGTGGTGAGTCTGGTTTAAAATTTGTGGTATAACGGCAGGAAAAAGTATCAATTTGAAGGTAAGTCATAAGAAACTTGGGTAAATGGGATGACCTGGTGGTAGGTCGGATCGGCATGGTAAGAGATACGATTAGTTCTTTGGGTGTTCATAAGGTGACGAGTTTTTCGGGTGTTTCTTAGCAATTCTCTTGGATTTTTGGTTGCCTGCATAATTTGGTTGAGTTAGAAGAATCTAGTCCTGATGGTTTGGTGTTGTGCAAATGGGATTTCGGATACTTCCTAATGGTTTCTACCACGGTTAAGGGTGCATATTTTCTTATGGCGTGTAGTGAGTTTGTTTCCTAATGGGATCAAATGGAAGTTCTTGGCTAGTGGGTACGTAGTTTCCTGTGGCTCAGAAGAGACCACGGAGTTCCGTATTTTTCCTAGGTCGGCATGGCGTGTGCGGTATGTTGGGTGGAGTTGAGATTTGCATATGTGAGGTCACGATTCGGTTCTGGAAGGAAGGTCATAAATTCTTAGGCAGCATGGGCAATTTCAGATGACTAGGTAGATGATATCACTAATTTGTCCGACGTGATGAGGGTATATATATTTCAGAAAGAGCATTGTGCTTGAGTTAAGGGTACTTCATTGGTATCGCGGCGCTCTATTGTTGGATTGACTGTTGATATTCAAGGTTTCTTGGTAAACAGAAGAATGATAAGGGGTATCCCTCGTGGAATGAATGAGTATTTGGGATATATTATGTATTCGAGCGGAGGAGTTGTGATCAGATATGGTAATCCGTACGTTTCATTGATTTCGAGACTGAGAGTTCTCATAAACAGGATATTTGGTGGTAGTGAACTGTGAAGATGCGAGCAGAGCTAGTCGGATATTAGTATGTACCATGATTCTGTCATTTTGAACTTTTCGGTAAGTTATCTACATGTTGTGGGTGATCAGAGTCAATTTAGGGTCACTGGTAGGCTAATATGGGTGCGTGTTCTGCACCGGGTCGGAATTGTTGTCTCCGAGTTTCTATTATTGAGAAAGGTACCATTCGATTGTGATTGAGCTTATTCATGTTCTAGAGTGATCTATGAGTTACCCTTCGGTGTTGCAAGGAGTGGTGATTATTGGCTATATGCACATATGGTGCGGTTCTAATTGGGCTTTATAGCGAGATTTGAGTAAGGTAAGTAATTGGGCGTTGCGGGATTGAGGCATGTTGGTTATATACCTTCTGTTTCGGGTGGCATGGTATCGTCCGGTTTTCCCCTGTGGTTATGGCAATACACTTTGAGTACTTGATGTCGAATTTCGAGTGGTTATTGATTTTTGGGCAAGGTTTCTTGAAATATTCCATGTGGACCAGTGGTTGGATGAGATCGTAGTGTAGCGGAGTTATGTAGGGGTATGACCTTTGGTATTGGATTAATGTGTTTCTGATTTTTACGGTGTGTGTCAGGCTGTTAGTATGATATGGTGATGGTAATCGTTAATGGCATGATAGTTCTCTTATGTGGATCTTTTATATAATTTGATTACACTGGGAAGTTGCTATTAAGTTCCCAAGTTGCACAGGTTTTGGCTTCGAATATTATCAATGTGGCGAATGGTTAGTGTCATGTCTTCAGGGTGATTGTGATGGATGAGGGGAGGTCATCGGACCTAGAATGAATATTTTTGGAATTTTCTACAGCATAGTTGGAAGGATAAGTGTCGGGAGTCGGCTTAGAAATCTGCTATAATTCCTGTTTGGGAAAGGGGAATTTCATGTCTAACTAATCGGACGAATGGTTGCTAGTTCTACGTGCTTCTTTCATCATCGGCAGTATATGGAAGTGTTAGAGCGAGGCATTTCTTGATAAGAGGTTATGTACCGGTACTGGGTTATTCTGAGCAGTTACTGTGATTAAGAGTTATCGCTATGAGAGCTTGAGTCGCACGTTGTATTATGTGATTTCATCTGGGGTACGTATAGAGCTTGGTTCAGCATGTTCAGACTTGTTCAAATCATAGTTATGGGAATTTTGATCTTGTATATCATTTCAGAAGTGAGAATTTGGTTCTAAGGTTTATGGGCCACAGTAATGTGCATGGTGAGACGCGTAACTGTTTGATAGTGTTGGAGAACAACTCTTGGCACATTCGAGGACGAACATATGTTTAAGTAGGGGAAGATGTAACGACCCGGCCGGTCGTTTCGAGAATTTAGCCCCGTATACCCCGTTTCTGCTTCATTTATGTGGTTCAACTTCATTTATGTGTGTTGGGTTGGTTGGTTCATGTTCAGAGTGGTCATGATGAGAATTGAGGCATTTAGTCTAGGTCATGATGAGAATTAAGGCATTTAGTCTCTTAAAGTAGTCTAATAGTTGAGAAAGTCAACTGAGAGTTGACTTATTGGTCAACGACCTCGGAATGCGGATTTTATGGCTCGAAAAGCTTCGTTAGGTGATTTGGGACTTAGGAGTGTATTCGGAATATTTTTGTGATGTCCGGTGTAGAATTAGGCTTGAATTGGCGAAAGTTAGTTTTTGACAATTTTCGGTCGGCAGTGGAAAATAGCTATCAGGGTCGGAATGGAATTCTGGAAGTTGGAACAGGTCCTTAATGTCATTTTGAGTATGTGTGCAAAAGTTTAGGTCAATCGGAGGTGTTTTGGTTAGTTTCGGTGTAGTTAGCGAATTTGGAAGTTTCAAAGTTCATAGGCTTGAATTTGATGTAATTTTGGTGTTTTCGTGTTGTTTTTTGTGTTTTGAAGGCTCGAATAAGTTTTAATAATGCTATGGGGTGTGTTGGTATGTTTGGTTGGGTCCCCGAGGGGCTCAGGATTGATTTCGGATGGTTGACGGGAAGTTGGAGTGATTTTTTTAAATATGTTGTGCTGGTTTGCTGCTGTTTTCGCACCTGCGGAAGGGGAGTCGCAGGTGCGGTTGCGCAGGAGCGGAAAGAAAGGTCGCAGGTGCGAGTTTCGCCTATGTAGGGAATGGTCCGCAGGTGCGAGGGGTTTGTCGCACCTGCAATGTTGCTGGTGCGAAAGGTGCATCGCACCTGCGAAGACGCAGGTGCGGAAAAGTGGTCGCAAGCGCGAGAATTGGCCAGTTACGTGAGTCTCGCAGGTGCCCACCCTGGGACCGCAGGTGCGGCCAATTGTCAGCAGGTGTAGAAAAGACTGTGCAGAACAGTATAAAAAGGACCCCTCCGCGAAATTTATTAGTTTTCATCAATTTGCATGCGGGAGGAGTCCATTGAAGGTGGTTTTGAGAGAGAATTTCAAGGTTCTTCAGCAAAGGTAAGTTCTTTGGTTGTTAATCCCGTTCCTATGCTATTTGGTTAAGATTAGGCTTGAAAATTTAAGGATTTGGGTAGGAAAAATTTGAAAAATGGAAGGAAAGAATTGGGGTTTCTTTTGAGGTTTTGGAATGGAAATTGTGGTCCAATTTTGGTGTTCATGGTATGTATAGAATCGTGGGAGGAGGAGGTTTCTAATAATGTAAAAAATTTTGAATTATGAGATGTGGGCCCGTTGCTCGGGTTTGGCCGAATTTTGAGATTTTTGATTAAATTGATATTTTTGATTGGGTTATGTTCCTTGAGTATATATTAATGATATTGAA
Source organism: Nicotiana knightiana (assembly GCA_005239525.1). Classification (NCBI taxonomy): domain Eukaryota; kingdom Viridiplantae; phylum Streptophyta; class Magnoliopsida; order Solanales; family Solanaceae; genus Nicotiana; species Nicotiana knightiana. Next base: position 62,909 of record MDKJ01309232.1, read on the forward strand.
CTAGTTTTGCCAATATCGGAGCAATCGGGAGCCAATTTGAGGGGCAAAGGCATAGCGGACTAGTGTCGCGGCCTCGTAGAGGTATGTAATGCTCTTAAATTTTGTCCTAAGGGTATGGAACCCCGGATTGCATGATTTTCTCAATGATTTTGGATTGGACTAGGTCCTCTCTGCGGCAACTAATGAGTTGCGCATTTACTCAAAAACTTGTGTTAAATTATGTTCGAAAGATTTGTGAAATATTTGGGCTATAAGCCATGTTTGGGGCCTCATGCCGATCTGTTTAGACCCTTTGAGGGTGTTTTACTGTTGTTTTCCTCAATACATGTTGATGGTTTTACTCAGCATCATTATGCATACTGTTTTATTTGAAACTCAGCCTGATTTACACTATATGAGCATTAAAATGATGTCTTCGAGTCGAGTACCCTGTTCTGCTACTTCGCCCGAGGGGCTTTTCGAGTGGTTCCACCGATTGTGGCTGAGGGCCAAGAGTGATGGTGAGGTGCTGAGTGATATTAGTGTTTGGGCTGAAGGAGCCCCTCCAGATTCTGTACACACCACCAGCGAGCGCACCCAGTGCGAGTGATTGAGTAATTGGGAGGCATGAGTGGCTGTGAGGTGCTGAGTGATTGTGAGGTGCTGAGGGATTGTGAGGCCTGCCCAAGGGGCTGATTATGAAACATGTTTTCACCCGAGGGGATACTTATGATTTTACGACATTCATTTGCATACCAAATTTTTGTTTTAAAGTTACTAAAAATGTGCATTATTTTAAGAACTTTTATGAAGTTGATTTCTAAGGCATGATGATTTCGTATGTCTATGTATACTATTGGAAAGTAAGGCTGTGTATATTGTGACTTGATGGCATTAATTTTTATGTGATTCCTTGCTACTTAGACTTGATTTATCTCCATTACTACTGAGTTGGCGTACTCACATTACTCCCTGCACCTCTGTGTGCGGATTCAGGAGCGCAGATCGAGCATTATCTTATATTCATATATCGCAGCGGAGCCGGATCGTGGGGATTTAGAGGTAGCTGTTCAGCGTTCGCAGCATCTCTGCTTTCCCTTCCCATTGTATTTACCTTTGATTCGGATTTATGTATCATAATACTTTATTTTGGCTTATTTCACTAGATACTCATGACATGTTGGCTCCGGGTTTTGGGGATGACAGTACTGTATATAAAATTTTCCTATTATATTAAGAACTTTCCGTGTATTGTTATGAATTGCTTGAAACTTAAATGGGATTTTCAAAAGGAAATGTGAACACGCGGTAGTCGGCTAGCCTAGTTCCACGATAGGCGCCATCATGGCCAGTTAGGATTTGGGGTCGTGACAGTCATCAATGAATACAATGACAAAGGAATCAATATACGTCTTGAACACCCTATTTATCAAGTCCATGAATGCCACTAGGGAATTTATCAAAGCAAAGGACATCACCAGGAACTCATAATGGCCATATCTGGTACGAAAAGCTGTCTTCGGAACATTTGATGCCCGAATCCTCAACTGATGACACCCCGATCACAAATCAATCTTGGAAAACACACGAGTACCCTGCAACTGGTCAAATAAATCATTGATGCGCAGCAAAGGATACTTGTTCTCAATGGAAAACTTGTTTAACTGGCGGTAATCAATACACAACCGCATAGACCCATCCTTCTTCTTCAGAAATAGAACTGGAGCACCCCACGGCGATACACTCGGCCTGATGAACCCCTTAGCTAACAACTCCTCAAGCCGCTCCTTCAAATCCTTCAACTCTTTCGGAGCCATACGGTACGGATGAATAGATATAGGCTGAGTGTCTGGACCTAAATCAATCATAAATCAATATCATGGTCCGGAGGCATGCTCGGAAGATCCGAAGGAAATACATCAGCAAACTCTCGAACAACTGGAACTGAATCAATCGTCGGAGACTCGGCGGTGGTGTTGCGCACATAAGAAAAATAGGCCAGACAACCCTTCTTGACCATATGTCGAGCCTTCAAGAATGAAATAACTCGGTTGGCTGTACTAACTGAGGAACCTCCCCACTCCATGTTAGGCGACTCGGGCATGGCTAAGGTAACTGTCTTGGCATGGCAGTCTAGCACTACATGATAAGGAGATAGCCAATCCATGCCTAAAATAATCTCGAAATCAACCATGTCGAGCAATAAGAGATCCACTCGAGTCTCGAACCAAAAAAATGAAATCACATAGGACCGGAAAATCAGGTCTACAACCACAGAATTGCCGATGGTAGTGGATACATAAATAGGTGAACCCAAGGACTCACGAGGGACGTCCAGAAAATGAGCAAATAAGACCAAAACATAGGAATAAGTGGATCCTGGATCAAATAACACTGATGCCTCTCTACCACATATTGTAATAATACCCGTGATCACGGCGCCTGAGGCCACTACATCTGATCTGGCAAGAATGGCATAGAATCTGGCTGGAGTGCCGGAAGACTGAGCCCTGCCAGAGTGAACAGGAGCTGCCTGACCTCCCCCTGACTGGCCTCCACATCTAGGACGACCCCGTCAACCTGTTATCCACCTCTAGGTGGTCGGACTGTTGGTGCCGGACCCATCGGCTGATAACCCTGTTGCACGGCCTTGCCTTGAAACCTGGGGCACTGCCTCCTCATATGACCTATCTCTCCACACTCATAACAACTCCCAGGTAGCATAGTTTTCTGTCCCAAAGAGGAACCCTGAATGGACGGAGGGGGATGAGAGCCGTCCGGCATAGCACTAAAATAGGGGTCGGAGGGTCTTAATGACTAGGATAACTAGTGTGTGAACTCTGAATGGTTGGAGGATGGTAGGAACGCTCTGGCATGGCGCTAAAATGAGGCCTCGCTGGAACACCTCAGGGAGGTGGTAGAGGTGCTGAATATAAAAGGCCTGCTAGGCTTACCACTGCTATACTGACCCCTACCCCTAGGTAGGGCACCTCTGAAATCTCCAGAGAATCTATCCCTCTTATCCTGCTGCCCCTGCTCCCTGCTCCTCGACTTATACCCCTCGATCCTGCGAGCAATCTCTACCACGAGCTGATAAGGAGTACCCATCACCACCTCTCTAGCCATGGTGGCTCTACCTGGGTGCAATCCAGCGACAAATCGTCGTACTTTCTCAACATCTGTAGGAAATATCATAAGTGCATGGCCAGACGACTCTAAAAAACTGGCTTCATAATCTTTCACTGACATCCGCCTCTGCTCTAGCCGCTCAAACTGATACCGCAGCTCTTCCCTCTCAGAGGGTGGGATAAATCTATCCAGAAACATCTGCGTGAACTGCTCCCAAGTGACAGGAGGAGAATCTGCTGGCCTGCTGAGAATATAGGACTGCCACCACCTACGAGCTCTGCCCTCCATCTAAAAGGTAGTGAAATCCACTCTATGGGACTCTAGTATCCTCAAGTTGTGCAGTCTGTCCCTGCACCTATCCACAAAATCCTGGGCGTCCTCGCCTGCTCACCCACAAAGACTGGAAGGTGCAATCGGGTCCATCTTTCCAATAACTTCTGTGGATCGTCATCCGCAGCTGGTCTAGGCTCAGGTGTTGCTGCAATAGGCTGAACCCCACCCACGGGCAGTGTACCCGGGGTATGATGTAATACTGATGTCTGTCCTGAAGCCTAGGCAGTAGGGATCTGGACTCCCCCTCCCGCCTGAGAAGTGGCAGGATCTGCTAGAAATAAAACAGCTTGCGCCATAATGGCCATAAATCTCATTATACGGCCCCTGACTGCCTGGAAGCCTGGCGCCGTCATAAAATCTACTGGTGCAGGATCTACTGGAGGCAACTCATCCTGCTCCTCTATAATAGGATCCTCTGGTGGCGGGACCGGAATAGCTCTGGGACGTCCTCGTCCCTTACCACGGGTCGGTGCCCTCCCCCGGCCTCTACCGCAGCCTCGAACAGCAGGGGTAGCGGCCCTTCCCGAGTCTAGAACGTTAGATGCACGCGTCCTCACCATCTGCGAGAGAATAGAATAATGAATTTAGTAAATCATCGACTGCATGGTAGAATAAGCACAAAGAGAGGTTTCCTTCCACCTTATAGCCTCCTGAAGATAAGTACATACGTCTCTGTACCGATCTGCAAGACTCTACTGGGTTTGCCCGTGACTCGTGAGACTTACGTGAACCTAGTGCTCTGATACCATGTTGTCACGACCCAAAATCTAACGCAGATCGTGATGGCACCCAACGCCGGAGTCAGGCAAGCTAACAGTTGTTTACTAGTGAGATTATCTTTATGTGACATACCAACCCCACAATCACCAAAATTTTAAGCTTAGATAATTTAAATAAAAGCGGATACATTAACCAACTTAAGTAAATACATCCACAATGATCATGAACCAATATAGACAGTCCCAAAATATAGAGTCTACTACGTGTGTGCCAGGAACTAGTGTCACAAGTCAACAGGCGAACTAGTAGAATATACAAAAGATGATACAAACTTTACTGTTGTCTGAAAGAAGTAGACAGAATTAAACAAAAGATAACTCCATAGTACTGCTGAGAATCGCCAAGGGATGCAGCTCACCATGGAGTCAGGTCCAGAATATATGTCAAGCTCCGGTCGGGTAACCAAAAGCACCAGCCTCAGAACCTGTACAATTAAGTACATAAGTGCAACATGAGTACATAAATATATATGTACCCAGTGAGTATCCCGCCTAACCTCGAAGAGGTAGTGATGAGAGGTCGACATGACATTCACTAAGGTACAACAGTAAAATTTAACAGAATATAATAGAAACGGTAGGCATGTAAAGATAGTGGAGCAACAAGTATATATTTAAGGTACTGAAATCCAGGAAGAATACTAGGAACGAATAAAAAAATTACCTCTTCATTATTCCCCAAATATCTGTCAAATCAATATCCATGAATTTAGTAACAAATAAATCATACGCATGTAGGGTAAGGACAACCGGCCGGAGTCATAGGATAGTCATGTCTGTGCACTGCCAAGGATCGAACGGCCCGTACCAAAAGTGCACATCTCTACAAAGTACTCACATCTATGCACTGCCGAGGGTCGAACGACCCGTACCAAAAGTGCATCTCTCAGTCCTCTCTATGCACTGCCGAGGATCGAACGGCCCGTACCAAAAGTTCATTTCTCAATCCGCCATGGAGTACGACCCGTTCCCATAAGAGTGAGGGAAAGCACACTCCGCCCGCGGAATCCAAATTGCGAAGCGGTCACATGCACACACGTTATTCATTTTAAAAGAAATTACTTTTCAGTGAATAATTTCTTACATGTTTTACTCAAAATCCATAAATTTAGGGAAATAAGCAACATGTAACGTTAATTCCTTAAGCATATAGTTCATATTAAGTAAAACACAAGGCATGATGTGGGCCTAACTACCCGGACATAATGGTAATAGTCGCTAAGTACGGACTCTCGTCACTGTGTACGTACGTATCCCCCCACAAATTATCACATATAGCATTTAAATCTCCTAGGGGGACATATTCCCCTTACAAGGTTAGAAAGGAGACTCACCTTGCGCCGAATTTACTCCCCGGACTGAGAACGCGCCCGATACTCCAAACTATACACCGGAGGACTCGAAACTAGCCAAATGTTATACAAATACATTAATTTATACCCAAAGCATGGAATTCTCCTATTACTTAGCCAAATTCACCATTCTTTAAGAAATTTCTAAAATCCAACCCTAGGCCTGCATGCTCGGATTCTAAAAATTCTCGAAGGAAACACTCACCCATAGCCTAAGGATCATTAATATACGATTTTTACTTGATTTCATAGCTAATTTACGTGTAAATTCTCAAATTATAGAAAGCCCTAGGTTACTACCCAATTCTTGATTTTTCACTAATTATGTGATTAAACTTAACTAGGAATTCATGTATGAAGCTAATATTAGAGTAGAATATACTTACCTTCAATAACCAAGTCGTTTTCCCCTCTAAAATGGTGGAAATCTCCCTAAGGAAGAAGAAGAAGATGAGAAAAATGAATTAAAACCCGTGAATAAAACACACTGTCTGAACGGTGTTTCCGCACCTGCGACTCGAGGACCGCACCTGCAGTCTCGCACTTGCGAGCAAAGGCTCGCACCTGCGGAAATGGACTAGGAAGCGTGGGCCCACACCTGCGGAGTGGAGACCACACCTGCGGCTCCGCTCCTGCGGAATTTTTCTCCGCACATGTGAGAATTGACCTTACTACTGGGGGTCGCACCTGTGAGGATGGGACCGTAGAAGCGGTCCCGCACCTGCGACTGGGCAACCGCACCTGCGGTCACACGAGAACAGGTGCACCAACAACTATTTCAGCTGGTTTTTGGCCTCGTGTGGTGTCTGGGAGGCACTTGTGCCCACCCGAGCCCCCGTCCAAATATACCAACAAGTCTCAAATCATAATACGGACTCGCTCGAGCCTTCCGATTTCCCAGAAAAATGCTAATCCTCAAAATCACACCTCAAAACCCCAAGAACCAAACTTAGGAACTTTAAGTTTTCTTGACTTTTCTAATAACATGCCGAAGCGACCTGTACTACTCGGAATGACACCAAATTTTGCAAGCAAGTAATAAATGACATAACAGAACTATTCCCGATCTCAGAATTCTGTTTGGGCCTCGATAACACAAAAACACGTCCCAAACTACAATAGGAACTTAAGGACCTTCTTATTTCAATATTGGGTGCCGAAATACTCCCGGGTCATCAGAAACCCATTCCGAACATACGCCCAGGTCTGAAATCATCATACAAAGCTACCAGAGCTGACAAAACTCAATTCCAAGGTCATCTACCTAAAATGTTGGCCGAAGTCAAACTTGGCCTTAAATGCCAACTTTAAAGAATAAAATGTTCCTATAGCACTCTAAACACCTCCGAATCTCGGACCACCAGCCCCCGCAAGTCATAAATCATAAAAAGCCGCTATGGGAAGTTTCATTAAGGGTAACGGGGTCTGATAACGTAAAACGACCGGTTGGATCGTTACAAGAACAATAGCATCTCAAACTATTTCAAGTCTTTTCCTGTAGTATCTTGCTCATATAATTTAACCAACATATAAACAACATCAAGAATATGTTTTAGAGTATTATACATACCTATACCAGCAGGAATCACTTGAAATTTAAGGCAACATAGCCCACAACTATCCTCAATTACAGCTGATATTGGAATATGGTGTAATCACTTGGATTCCCCTTCAAACCCTTATGGTACTTATTTAAGAGGGTTAGGAAAAGTTTGGAGACAAATTTCAGTCGAACATAAGCAAAAAAATAGGCGTCTAATTGGTTTTGAAAGGGAAATAGGTCAACCACTGCCTAAGTGGGTCCCATTTGTAGCTGCTTGTGTGGTCTCGTGAAAATACAAATATTTATCTAATCTAATATCGTATCGACAAACGGTTTAATGTGTTAGAAACTAGACATGTAGATCTTAAATTTGGTATATGGATCATCCTATAATTCCATTTATGTTAGGAGAAAAGTTTTGCTACATTTGACCTAATTTTAAATATATTATTAATGTAACTTGTGATGAGCTTTGCCAACTTTTGTTCCAAAACTCGCTTGACCTCAAAACGTAAGACACAACTTTCATACAACTAAAATAGCTCATAATGCAACCTCCATATCATGTTAAGAACCATAATATCACTCCAAAATCATATTTAATAACATTCCCAACTTGTCGACAATCAACGAAACTTATTTTCTTCAATTTGTTTAGCTTCTAAACCTTTCAACCCTGTTGGTACTTGTTATCCATGATCTTAAAAATTTGCATCGTCGAAGGTAACATGATTAACTTACTTTATGTACCTTTAAAGACGATCTCATTTATGAGCTCACATCAATTGACTTACGACATACTCTGATGTAGAAAATATGAGGTGTAACAAGATCTATGAGGGTTAAGGGTTCAGTGGGCTTCCATAGTTGCGCAAGCTTTGCTCGCAGCAATTGGTATGGATTTTTTTCCCCAGATAGTTTCACTATTAAGGAGTGTTTCCAGGGGTGATACAACCTATTTTTGTCTTCTTTTCTCAAAAGAATGAGGATATTCCCCTTATTTAATTTGAAGACGGGTGCAGAATGATTTAGCTCATACGACGTAAAGGAGATTAATTCCTTTCTGGTAGAATTTCTTTGAAAGAATTTTTTTGAGGAGTATCCTCCTCCATTTTGATTTGAATGACTTCAGTAGGGCGATCTGGTGGTTCCGGTGGGATTATGGAGGTTGGGTCCTCTGCCAAGAGTGAGGATGTGGCCATTTGGGATGCTGGTTTGGATAGAGAATAGAGAGGGTACTACCTATTTGTTGCAACTGTAAAACTTTCTACCTATTTATTGTAATAGTAAGTCAATGAAAAAAAAGAGTTTAAAAGAAGGGTATATTGGGTATAGTGTATGTTTCAGTCCTCCTTTCTTAATGCTTAGAAGGAATCTTAACTAATGTGAGGTCACACCATAAAATTGTTTCAAAAGGTTCTATTTTAACATTTGAGTCAAGCCATGTGAATAATATTTTTTATAAATGTTGCAAACATATAACTATATATATAAGACTCATTGGAGTTGTTTTATTTTTAAGTGAAAGTTGTTTATGTCAAGAAAGTCATAGTTCAACGAGGCGAACAGAAGTCATAATTGCCTCTATCATTTGCTAAATGGTGTACTATTACCCTTCATCGACCTATTGGTCTAAAAATATATCTAATGTTATCTTTGGTATAAAATTACCCTATTGACTAACACAATTATCTATGGTGCCATATTTTAATGTGCTATTAACATGTGATTAAGACACGTGGATGCCTGATCCATATCAATTTTAACACACCCCATATATAGACCCGTCCCAATTTTTCTGACCAACCAACAGCAATAAGCCTATATTTTTGCAGACATAGCGGATTCTATTACAGCATTTTGCCTTTTTGAATACGGAGCACTTGTGGCACACACTTGGCTTTTTGCCTTAGAAAGAGTTCAACCCACTTGAAAGAGGAAAGGGGAGTAGGCATAGTACCGGAAAGTACGGATTCACATGGTGCATTATGACTTGCGTGTATCATTGGTTTTGGCTTTCAAGTTGTTAGGGAATGGTTTGGATGAATGGTTCTCATTTTAAAAGCTATAAGTTGGAAAGAGTTGACCTAGTTTGACTTTTACGTATTGACCTAAGATTTGGGTTTTGACGGTCTGGATGGTGATTTTGAACTCAGGCAGATGCCTGAATTTTCATTTGGATGTTCCTAGAAGGTTTTGGCTCTACTTGACGAAAGTTAGCAATTTGAAGGTTTGGAATGTTCATAAGTTTTTGACAGAAAATTGACTTTAATGATATCTGGTTCAAATTATTTTTTTGAGAGTTGGATATAGGTTCTTTATATAATTTGAAACTTGTGTGCAAAATATAAGTTTATTCCGAGTTGATTTGATGTGGTTCGGCACGAGTTTTGGAAGTTGGAAGTCCAAAAGTTCATTAAGTTTGGTTTGAGGTACAATTCATGGTTTTTATGTTGTTATGTGTGATTTGAGTCCTCGATTAGTTCCGTGTTATATTTTTAGAATTGTTGGTATGTTCGGACGTGGTTCAGAGGGTCTCGGGTGAGTTTCAGATCATTTTGGAGCATATTGGTTAATGTTGGTTTTGGCACAGATCTGGTATGCTCTTACACATGCAGAGCTATGGGCGCATGTACGGTGTCTGCAAATGTGGACAAGTGGGAGCAGAAGCTAAGCAAGTCAAGGAGAGGAAGAGAATGCAGAATAGGAAGGTTCGGCGCTTCTGGGTGTTCGCAGGAGCAGATCCTTAATCGCAGAAGCAGGATGGTAGATTGTACGGAGTCTCACAGAAGCGGAATGCTAGAAGCACATGTGATTTTGCAGAAGCAAAAATTTGTATGCATGTGAGTGAAGTCAGGGCTTCAAAGATATCTGCAGAAGCGGAGATTATGTCGCAGAAGTGAGGTCACAGAAGCAACTGTTAGATTGCAGATGCGAAAGTGCTAGACAGATAGCTTACACTTTGAGGGTTTGTTCATTATATCACAACTGGAGATTTGGAGCTCAGTTTTGGGAGATTGTGGAGAGGGTTTTAACCACATGGTTTGGGGTAAATATTTTTTAATCATATTTGATTATTTTACATGATCCCATCGTTGTTTTTGACAATTTATTGATGAATTCAAAAGAGAAATTGAGGGGTTTTGCTTAAACTTTCCTAAAGTGAATATTTGAGATTTGAACATCAATTCAGTGTCAGATTTGAGTAAAATTAGTATGTTTGGACTCGTATTCAAATAGGTTATCAAAATTTATGTGTTATGTCAGGTTCTGAGGCGCAGGCTCGGGTTGACGTTTTGGTTGACTGTGAGTATTTGATTAAAGATTGGGCCTTTATCGTTTGGGTTGGATTCCTTTGACATTATTTGATATTTTTGAGTTGCTTTTGGGTAGTTTTGAGCTGTTCAGAGGTCGATTCGCACGAGATGGAAGTTCTAGTGTATCGATTTGGTTTTCTTGGGGTAATTATCTTACCAAAACTTTGTTGAGGCTCTAGTTGCCTGAGTTATTTATGATAGCCATGTGCTATGGGTGGTGCACACATGTGAGTCTAAGCCCATGTGCGAGCATCGGGTATTATCAATGCTCAGGGTAGTGCTTAGGGTAAGATATGCCTTGAATTGATTCCTAATCCTCATGTTGTGATGTTTCTATTATTTGTACCCATGTTGAGAGCTATTTAATCCATGTTTGATGTTACATTGAGGTTAATCTCCTGATTGAACCTGATAGATGCTATTTTGTGATGTATTTACCTGATTTGAGCTATGATATCCCACTTACACATGCATACACCTAAGCATGTCACTTATACCAGTCTAGCACTGTGAAATTTGATATTCATTGATTGTATACATGTATTTTTATATTTGCTTTCTGTGTGAAATGGTTTGGGCTGATAGCATGTGACCACGCCGGGCGAGTTGTGATATTGTGCTTATGACCCTGTTGGGAGGATTGTAATATTGTGCATGTGACCATGTTGGGTTGATTGTGATATTGATCATGTGACCACGTCGGGCGGATAGTGATATTGGCATGTATGTTGTATATGCGGTTAATATTATTAGCACATGAGTTGTCCGGAAGCGTGTGGATATGTGTAACGACCCAGCCGATCGTTCCGTGAGATTTACCCCGTTTCCCCCATTTCTGCATTTGTTATATATTGCTAGCCTATTTTTGTTATGTTGTGTCAGTTGTTTTGGGTCCGGAGTGGTTATGGTGAGAATTGAGGCATTTAGTCTCTTAAAATAGCCTAATAGTTAAAAAAGTCAACTGAGAGTTCACTTATTGTGAACGACCTCGGAATGCGGATTTTATGGCTCGGATAGTTTCGTTAGGTGAATTGGGACTTAGGAGTGTGTTCGGAATGAAGTTTTGATGTCCGGTGTAGAATTAGGCTTGAATTGGCAAAAGTTAGTTTTTGGCGATTTTCGGTCGGCAGTGGAAATAGGCTATCGGGGTCGGAATGTAATTCCGGAAGTTGGAGCAGGTTCGTAAAGTCATTTTGGATATGTCTACAAACTTTCAGGTCAATCGGAGGTGTTTTGGTTGGTTTCGGCGTAGTTGGCGAAATTTGGAAGTTTCAAAGTTCATAGGCTTGAATTTTATGTAATATTTGTGTTTTCGTGTTGTTTTTGGTGTTTCGAAGGCTCCAATATGTTGGAATAATACTATGGGGTGTGTTGGTAGGTTTGGTTGGGGCCCCGAGGGGCTCGGGATTGATTTCGGATGGTTGGTGGGGTTTTGAACTTGGAAATTTGCAGCAATTAGTTGCTGGTGCAGGCTTCTGGTGTTTGCCGCACCTGCGGAAGGGTAGCCACATGTGCGATGTCGCAGGTGCGAAAGGCCATGTGCAGGTGCGAAAAGAGGCTAGGCAGGGGAATTCCACAGGTGCGAAGAGATGGTCGCACCTGCGAAGCCATAGGTGCGGAGGATTGGCCGCAGGTGCGAAAATGCTGGGCAGAACAGTATAAAAAGGGGCCTCCGTGAAACTTATTCCATTCCAACATTTTTGCATGCGGGAGGAGCTCTTTGAAGGAAAATTAAAGAAGGGAGTTTGTGGTTCTTCAGTGAAGGTAAGTTCTCGGATTAATAACATTGTTCTATGCTATTTTGATCCGGATTAGGCTTATAAATTGGAAGATTTAAGTAGGAAAAGGTTGGGAAGAAGGGGTGGAGAATCAGAATTTTCTTTTGAGGATTTGAATGGGAAATTTTGGTCCAATTTTAGTATTCTTGGTATGTATAGAATCGTGGGAGGACGAGGTTTCTAGTGATGTAAAATTTATCCAATTCCGAGACGTGGACTCGGGGCTAGGGTTTGGCCGAATTTCGAGATTCTTGTATAATTTGATAGTTTTCGATTGGGTTGTGTTCCTTTGGGATATATTAATGATATTAAACAGGTTTTGGCTAGATTCTGAGCAATCGGGAGCCAATTTGAGGGGCAAGAACATAGTGGACTAGAGTTGTGGCTCGGTAGAGGTAAGTAATGATTATAAATCTTGTCTTGAGGGTATGGAACCCCGGACTACATATTTCTCACTGATTTTAGAATGGCTCACATGTCGGATGACGTGTATGTGGCGCGTACTGATTTTTGGATTGGACTAGGTCCTCTCCGCGGCAACTAATGAGTTGCATATTTTACTCAAAACCTTATGTTAAATTAATTCTAAAGATTGTTGAAATATTTGGGCTATAAGCCGTTTTTGGGGCCTCGTGCCGATCTATTTAGACCCCTTGGGGGATTTTACTGCTGCTTTTCCTCACTATTTGTTGATGATTTCACTCACCCACATTGTGCTTACTGTTTTTCGAAACTCAGCCTGATTTACACTACTTTGAGATTTAAAAATGATGTTTTGGGTCGAGTACCCTGTTTTACTGATTTGCCCGAGGGGCCTTTTGAGTGGTTCTGCTGAGTGAGGCTGAGGACTTGATTTTGAGGATATGATACGCCACGAGGAGGCTTGATATTAGAGCTTGGGCGGAAGGAGCCCCTCTCGAGTCTGCACACACCCCCAGTGAGCACATAGAGTGCCGAGTGCTGAGTGCCGAGTGACGAGTGACTGTGAGGTGATGAGTGACTGTGAGGTGCTGAGTGATTTTGAGGTGTTGAGCGACTGATTATGAGTGACTGTGAGGCATGCCCAAGGGGCTGATTATAATACATGTTTTGCCCGAGGGCCTACTTATGATTTTACTACTTTCACTCTGAACTTATGAAATATGTTTTTCCCGAGGGGCCTCTGTATGATTCATTTCATTTTCATACTAAATCTTTCGGTTTGAAGTTGTTAAAAATATGCATTCTTCAAAGGACTTTTCTGAAGTTGGTTTTAAGGCATGATGAATTCCATATATCTATGCTTACACTATTTGAAAGTACGGCTGTGTATATTGTGATTTGATGATATTGATTTTATGTGTTTCCTTACGCTTAGACTTGATTTATTTTCATTACTACTGAGTTGGCGTACTCACATTACTCCCTGCACCCCTGTATGCAGATTCAGGTGTAGATACCGAGCATTGGCCATTTATTTCCGTACGGAGCCGGATTGCGGGATATAGAGGTAGTTGTTCAGCGTCCGCAACATCTCTGTTTTCCCTTCTTGTTGTATCTAGCTATTTATTCGGAAGTTTTGTATTATAATATTGTACCTTTGTCTTATTTTCCTTAGATGCTCATGACATGTTGGCTCCGGATTTTGGGGTTGGTGGCACTGTATATTGGCCTACTTTATTTAGTAAACTCTGTATATTTTATGAAATGCTTGGAATTTGATTCGGATTTTGAAATAAATTGTGAACATGTGGTCATTGGCTAGCCTAGTTCCACGATATGCGCCATCACAACCGGTTTAGGATTGGGGTCGTGACAGTTTTGTATCAGAGCCTAAGTTACATAGGACTCAACGGTCATGAGCAGGTTTAGTAGAGTCTTGCGGATCGGTACGGAGACGTCTGTACTTATCTTTGAGAGGCTACCGAACTTTGAGGAAACATTTCTATCTTTCTTGAACTTTTTCATGCTGATCTATTGATTCTTGAAATATGAACTTACGTTGTTTCATTCTCTCACAGATGGTGAGACACACCATACCGATAAGAGTGACCAGTCACCGGCTAGACCAGCGATAGGTCGAGGTCGCGGTCGAGGTCGTGGTAGAGGTAGGAGGCCAACCCGCACAGCACCCGGGGCAGTACCACAGGATCCCCCTTATCGATCAGGATCAGGTTTCCGTCGATGGTGTTCCAGCGGGACAGGTTCAGGCATCGGCAGTGCCTATGGTTATTCCGGGTCTTCTGGAGACCCTGTCTCAGATATTTAAAGTGTGTTGGCCCAGGCAGTTGCCATGTCTTCTACTGCCACCACATCTCAGGCCGAGGGAGGAAATCAAACTCCAGCTGCCCGGGCACCTGAGCAGGCTGCACAAGGTATTCAAGAACTGGGTGCAGCCCTAGCGCAGCCAGTTGCTCCGGTCCAAGATTATGTTGTCCCTGCTATGCCTGAGGATGAGCATCACAGGTTGGAGAGATTCAGCAGACTTCAGCCTCCGACTTTCAGCGATTCAGAGGGAGAGGGTGCCCAGGGGTTTATAGATAAGTGCCAGAGGATACTACGTACTGCGGGTATTTTGGAGACAAGTGGGTTCTCATTTGTTACATTTCAGTTTGCGGGTGCTGACTTTACTTGGTGTGAGTCATTCGAGAGGCGTACGCCGGTTGGTTCAACACCTCTCACCTGGGCAGCAGTTCTCCACGATCTTTTTGGAGAAGTATGTTCCTCAGTCGCACAAAGAGGAGCAGCGCAGGCAGTTTGAGAAGCTGCGCCAGGGAGAGTTATCAGTTACTCAGTATGAGATGAGGTTTTCCAAGTTGGCTAGGCATGCTTCTGAGATTTTCCCTACTGATAAGGAAAGGGTGAGGAGGTTTGTAGATGGTCTTTCTTATCAACTTCAGTTATTTATGACTCGAGCGAGAGTATCGGGTGCTTTATTCGAGCAGGTTATTGACATAGCTCGAGTATTGAGTCTGTTCGCTGCCAGGAGTGGGAGGAGAGAGAGGCCAAGAGGCCTCGTGGTTCGGGCAGTTCCAGTGGTGCTCCCTTCAGGGGACAATTTCAGCAGGGTAGAGGCCGTTCATTCAGGCCTTCTCAGTCAGGCCACCCAACATATAGTGGTGCATCTTCGGGGCACGGTCCCCGTGGTTCTCAGTCAGGCCGTACTTCATTTGTTGCCCTCCCAGCTCATAGTGCAGCTCGAGCACCCCCAGTTCATATTTCTTCTATGCATGAGTCTTCCAGTGGCCGTTCGGGTGCTAGGGATTTCTATCAGTCCCCGCCTCCAGCTCCAGGGAATTGCTTTGAATGTGGAGAGTTCGGGGGCGTGTGGAGGCAGTGTCCCTGGCGTTCTGGTGGATCTTCTCAGTAGAAGGGCCAGCCCTCGACTTCAGCTCTAGTCACTTCACCACCGCCCAAGCAGCCAGGGGTGGTATTCAGTCAGCCAGAGGCCGCCCTAGAAGGGAAGGTCGAACAGGGGGAGGTCAGGCTCGCATGTATGCATTTCCAGCCAGGCCAGATGCTATGGACTTAGATGTCGTGATTGCAGGTATTGTCTCGATCTGTTGCTGAGATGCCTTGGCTTTATTTGACCTTGGTTCTACATATTCCTATGTTTCTTCATATTTTGCCCATTTTCTGGATGTGCCCCGTGTCGACTCCGGTGGGCGATACTGTTGTTGTGGACCGTGTGTATCGGTCGTGCATGATATCTATTGGGGGTCTAGAGACCCGAGTGGACCTACTGCTACTCATCATGGTTGATTTTGACGTGATATTGGGCATCGATTGGTTATCTACGTGTCATATTGTTCTTGATTGTCCCGCTAAGATCGTGACCTTCGCTATGCCAGGGTGTGCGAGGGTTGAGTGGAGAGGTTTTTCTGAGTATATGCCTAGCAGGGTGATTTCCTACCTGAAGGCTCAGCGCATGGTTGAGAAAGGATGTTTATCTTATTTGGCCTTTGTGAGGGATGCCAGTGGTGAGACTCCCGCTATTGATTCAGTTCCTGTGGTCTGTGACTTTCCGGATGTCTTTCCTGCAGACCTGCCAGGCATGCCACTTGACAAGGATATTGATTTTGGTATTGACTTGGTGTCAGGAACCCAGCCTATTTCTACTCCACCTTATCGTATGGCACTAGCGGAGCTAAAGGAATTGAAGGAGCAACTTCAGGAACTCCTGGATAAGGGGTTCATTCGGCCTAGTGTGTCACCTTGGGGTGCACCAGTGTTGTTCGTGAAGAAAAAGGATGGGCCCATGCATATTTGTATTGATTTTTGGTAGTTGAACAGGGTTACGGTGAAGAATCGGTATCCCTTGCCCCGCATTGATGATTTGTTTGACCAACTTTAGGGAGCTAGAGTGTTTTCCAAGATTGACTTGAGATCTGGGTATCATCAGTTGAAGATTCGGGATTCTGACATTCCGAAGAATGCTTTCAGGACCAGATATGGTCATTATGAGTTCTTGGTTATGTCATTTAGGCTGACCAATGCCCCAGCTATGTTCATGAAAATGATGAACAACATGTTTCAGCCTTACCTTGATTCATTCGTCATTGTGTTCATTGATGACATGCTGGTTTATTCTCGTAGTCGTGAAGAGCATGCTCATCATTTGAGAGTTGTGTTACAGAGGTTGAGGGAGGAGAAGCTTATGCGAAATTCTCCAAGTGTGCGTTTTGGCTTGGTTCAGTAGCTTTCTTGGGGCACGTGGTGTCTAGTGGGAGTACTCAGGTTGAACCGAAGAAGATAGAGGTGGTGCAGAGTTTGCCCAGACCGCCCTCAGCTACAGAGATTAGGAGTTTCCTTGGTTTGGCGGGATATTACCATCGCTTCGTGGAGGGATTCTCTTCTATTGCTTTGACTTTTGACCAGATTGACCCAGAAGGGTGCTCGATTCAGATGGTCTGATGAGTGCGAGGAGAGCTTTCAGAAGCTCAAGTCAGCACTGACTACAGCTCCGGTACTAGTTTTGCCTGCTGGTTCGGGTTCTTACACAGTTTATTGTGATGCCTCTAGAGTTGGCTTGGGAGTGGTATTGATGCAGGACGGTAGGGTGATTGCATACGCGTATAGACAGTTGAAGGTGCACGAGAAGAATTATCCAGTACAATCTTGAGTTAGCTTCCATCGTTCATGCCTTCAAGATTTGGCGGCATTATTTTTATGGAGTGCAGTGTGAGATTTTCACGGATCATCGTAGTTTTCAGTATCTGCTGAGGCAGAAGGACTTGACTTTGCGTCAGAAGGGATGGTTAGAGCTTCTCAAGGATTATGACCTCACTATCTTATATCATCCGGAGAAGGCCAATGTAGTGGCCGATGCCTTGAGTCGTAGAGCAGAGAGTTTGGGGAGTCTAGCCTATCTTCCAGTATCAGAATGGCCATTAGCCCTTGATGTTCAGGCCTTAGAGGGTCGGTTGGTGAGATTGGATCTATCAGAGACCCCGCAGGTGTTGGCTTATGTAGTCTCCAGGTCCTCTCTTTACGATCAGATTAGAGCACGCCAGTATGATGATCCACATTTGCTTGTTCTTCAGGACAGGGTCCGTCGCGGTGATGCCAGGGATGTAGTATTTGGTGATGATGGGGTCATGAGGATGTAGGGCCGGATTTGCATGCCCAATGTAGATGGACTTCGAGATTTGATTTTAGCTGAGGCCCATAGTTCGCAGTATTCCATCTATCCGGGTGCTGCGAAGATGTATCAGTATTTGAGGAAGAATTATTGGTGGAGGCGGATGAAGAAAGATATTGTTGAGTTTGTGGCTCGACGTCTCAATTCTCAGCAGGTCAAGTATGAGCACCAGAGACTAGGTGGATTACTTCAGAGATTTGATATTTCGGAGTAGAAGTGGGAGCGGATCGCCATGGACTTCATAGTTAGAATCCCACGGACTTTGAGGAGGTTTGATGCTATATGGGTCATTGTGGATCGGCTGACCAAGTCCGCACACTTCATTCCTGTTGGTACTACTTATTCTTCGGAGAGGTTAGCTGAGATTTATATCAAGGAGATTTTCCGATTGCATGGCATTCCAGTTTCTATCATTTCCGACAGAGGCATTGAGTTCACATCTCAGTTTTGGAGAGCCGTTCAGAGAGATTTGGGTACTCAGGTGGAATTGAGTATAGCGTTTCATCCTCAGACCGACGGGCAGTTGGAGCGTACCTTTCAGATTTTGGAGGATATGTTGCGTTCTTGTATGATTGACTTTGGTGGTTCATAGGACCAGTTTCTGCCGCTAGCGGAGTTTGCGTACAATAACAACTATCAGTCGAGTATCCAGATGGCTCCGTATGAGGCTTTATATGGTAGGAGGTGCAGATCTCCGGTTGGTTGGTTTGAGCCGGGCGAGGCTAGGCTATTTGGCATAGACTTGGTTCAGAATGCATTGAGTAAGGCGAAGTTGATTCAGGAGCGTTTGCATGGCGCAGTCTAGGCATAAGAGCTATGCGGACCGGAAGTTCCGAGATGTGTATTTCATGGTTGGGGATAAGGTGTTGCTGAAGGTGTCACCCGTGAAGGGTGTTATGAGATTCGGAAAGAGGGGGAAGCTGAGTCCCAGGTTCATTGGGCCATTTGAGGTGCTTCAGAGGGTTGGGGAGGTGGCTTATAGGCTTTCTATGCCTCCTAGTTTATCGAGTATTCATCCAGTATTCCATGTTTCGATGCTCCGGAAGTATGCTGGTGACCCGTCCCATGTTTTGGACTTCAGCACGGTTCAGCTCGAGGGTGATATGTCATATGAGATAGAGCCAGTGGCTATTTTGGGTCGACAGGTCAGGAAGCTGAGCTCTAGGATATAGTTTCAGTGAAAGTCCAATGGAGAGGGAAGCCGGTGGAGGATGCCACCTGGGAGACCGAGCGGGAGATGTGGAATAGATATCCTCACTTATTCGAGACTCCATGTATGTTTCTAGACCCGTTCGAGGACAAACGTTTGTTTAAGAGGGGGGATGTAACAACCCAGCCGGTCGTTTCGTGAGATTTACCCCGTTCCCCCATTTCTGCATTTTTTATATATTTCTAGCCTATTTTTGTTGTGTTGGGTCAGTTGGTTTGGGTCCGGAGTGGTTATGGTGAGAATTGACGTATTTAGTCTCTTAAAATAGCCTAAAGTTGAAAAAGTCAACTGAGAGTTGACTTATTGGTAAACGACCTCGAAATGCAGATTTTATGGCTCGGATAGCTTTGTTAGGTGAATTGGGACTTAGGAGTGTGTTCGGAATGAAGTTTTGATGTCCGGTGTAGAATTAGGCTTGAATTGCTGAAAGTTTATTTTTAGCGATTTCCGGTCAGCAGTGGAAAATTGGCTATCCGGGTCAAAATGGAATTTCAAAAGTTGGAGCAGGCTCTTAATGTCATTTTGGATATGCTTGCAAAATTTCAGGTCAATTGGAGGTGTTTTGGTTTGTTTCGGCGTAGTTGGCGAATTATGGAAGTTTCGAAGTTCATAGGCTTGAATTTGATGTAATTTTGGTGTTTTCGTGTTGTTTTTGGTGTTTCTAAGGCCCGACTAAGTTGGAATAATTCTATGGGGTGTGTTGGTATGTTTGGTTGGGGCCCTGAGGAGCTCAGGATTGGTTTCAGATGGTTGGCGGGGTTTTGAACTTGGAAATTTGTAGCAATTAGCTCCTGCTGTAGGCTCCTGGTGTTGGCCGCACCTGCGGAAGGGTGGCCGCAAGTGCGATGTCGCAGGTGCGAAAGGCCATGTGCAGGTGAGAAAAGAGGCTAAGCAGGGGAATTCCGCAGGTGCGAAGAGATGGCTGCACCTGCGAAGCTGCAGGTGCGGAGGATTGGCCGCAGGTGCGAAAATGCTGGGCAGAACAGTATAAAAAGGGGCCTCCATGAAACTTATTCCATTTCACCATTTTTGCATGTGGGAGGAGGTCTTTGAAGACAAATTGATGAAGGGAATTCGTGGTTCTTCAGTGAATCTAAGTTCTCGGGTTATTAACATCGTTCTATGCTATTTTGATCCGGATTAGGCTTATAAATTGGAAGATTTAAGTAGGAAAAGGTTGGGAAGAAGGGGTGGAGAATCGGAATTTTCTTTTGAGGATTTAAATGGGCAATTGTGGTCCGATTTTAGTATTCTTGGTATGGATAGAATCGTGGGAGGATGAGGTTTCGAGTGATGTAAAATTTATTGAATTTCGAGACGTGGGCCCGTGGCTCGGGTTTGGCCGAATTTCGAGATTCTTTTATTATTTGATAGTTTTCGATTGGGTTGTGTTCCTTTGGTATATATTAATGATATTAAACTGGTTTTGGCTAGATTCGTAGCAATCGGGAGACAATTTGATGGGAAAGAACATAGCGAACTAGAGTTGTGGCCCGGTAGAGGTAAGTAATGGTTATAAATCTTGCCCTGAGGGTATGGAACCCCGGACTACATATTTCTCACTGATTTTAGAATGGCGCAAAGTACCTCTCTGTGGCAACTAATGAGTTGGATTGGACTAGTTCCTCTACGTGGCAACTAATGAGTTGCATATTTTACTCAAAACATTATGTTAAATTATGTTCTAAAGATTGTTGAAATATTTGGGCTATAAGTTGTGTTTGGGGCGTCGTGTCAAACGTTTTAGACCCCTCGGGGGCTTTTACTGCTTCATTTCCTCACTATTTGTTGATGATTTCAGTCAGCCACATTGTGCTTACTGTTTTTCGAAACTCAGTTTGACTTACACTACTTTGAGATTTAAAAATGATGTTTTGGGTCAAGTACCCTATTTTATTGATTCTCCCGAGGGGCCTTTTGAGTGGTTCGTTTGAGTGAAGATGAGGGATTTATTGTGAGGATATGATATTCCATGAGGTGGCTTGATATTAGTGCTTTGGATGAAGGAGCCCCTCCGGAGTCTCCACACACCCTCAATGAGCGCACAGAGTGCCGAGTGACGAGTGATTGGGAGGCATGAGTGACTGTGAGGTGCTGAGTGACTGTGAGGTGCTTAGTTATTGTGAGGTGATGACTGACTGATTATGAGTGACTGTGAGGCATGCCCGAGGGGCTGATTATGAAACATGTTTTTCCCGAGGGGCTACTTATGATTTTACAACTTTCACTCTGAACTTATGAAATATGTTTTGCCCGAGGGGCCTCTATATGATTCATTTCGTTTTCATACTAAATCTTTCGGTTTGAAGTTTTTAAATATATGCATTCTTCAAAGGACTTTTCTGAAGTTGGCTTTAAGGCATGATGAATTCCATATATCTATGTTTACACTATCGGAAAGTAAGGTTGTGTATATTATGATTTGATGACATTAATTTTATGTGTTTCCTTGTCGCTTAAACTTGATTTATTTTCATTACTACTGAGTTGGCATACTCACATTACTCCCCGCACCCCTGTGTGCAAATTCAGGTGCAAATACCGAGCATTAGCCATTTATTTCTGTATGGAGCCGGATTGCGAGATATAGAGGTAGTTGTTCAGCGTCCGCAGTATCTGTTTTCCCTTCTTGTTGTATCTAGCTATTTATTCGGAGGTTTTGTATTATAATATTATACCTTTGGCTTGTTTTCCTTAGATGCTCATGACATGTTGGCTCCGGGTTTTGGGGTTGGTGGCACTGTATATTAGCCTACTTTATTTAGTAAACTCTGTGTATTTTATGAAATGCTTGGAATTTGATTGGGATTTTGAAAGAGATTGTGAACATGTGGTCATTGGCTAGCCTAGTTCCACGATAAGCGCCATCACGGGCGGTTTAGGATTTGGGTCGTGACAATATGGATCCATCCCCCTAGGGTCACCCTCTCATGTGCCTTGTTGATGGTGTACATGCAGATTATTATGAGAAACCGACGGGTTTCTGGTTGACGTGAGCTCTCGGAGAGCTGGTTATTGGTTTGGTTCGGTTACTAGGATTCTGATTTGTGCCTGAGAGCCATGATGCGATTTCTATTTGGATCGGGTTGCATGCCATAACAGATTGATATTTGGTTATTGCATTTTATCTTTAATTACAATATACCTGGTTGTTTACCTGATTTATTTGCATATCATCCTTATATGTTGGGTCATTGATGGAGCAAAGTACATTAAGAAAATTTGTACACCAAGGTGGTTTTTATCTACAATTTCATGATTTGATCACATTTTTTTCTATACTTGTTGGAGTTTTATGAACTTGTACAGGTTATTAGTGAGTATCATATATAATTCTTGCTTCTATTACATCGTCAAGGTTAGTTATGATACTTACTGAGTACATGGGGTCGGTTGTACTCATAGTACACTTCTGCACCTTGTGTGTAGATCTTGGAGTTGAGATGTTACGGATGGGGGGAGTTGGCACTTAAGATGTACATGCCTTACGGATATAACTACCACTTGTCCTTGGTAGTGTAATTTTGTTTATGTAAATTCCAAACAGATGTTGTATTTATTTCATATTAGTTAATTAATCTATGTCTTAGTGGCTATGACTTGTATTACCAGTCCTTAGGATATTGTATGGAAATTTAGTTATTTCATTTGTTGGCCACTTTGTGTTGACTGTTATTTGGCTTACCTAGTGGGTTGGGTTAGGTGCCATCACGATTAGTTGAATTTTGGGTCATGACAATCAAATTAGGGCTCTCAGTACTGGCACTTTTAGGGTTTAATTAGGATTGTTGTTTGCTTCGATTTGGAGGACAAAGATTGAAGAATATTTTATTTCTAGCCTCATCTTACTGAAGAATCGCTGATAAAAGTAAGTATTTACTTCTTTGGGTAAATTTTGAGGGTTTGGGAATCGGTAAATGTTGTCTCTTTCATTTTTTTTAATAGGTCATCAGTTACTATTCTTTGTTTCTTTTTTAATTTTTCTTTGGGGTGGACCGATTCATCTTTGTCTGACATGAAAATAAAAAGATTTTTTTGATTTTTATATGTGTTGTTGGGTGGGTGTTAGTAGACATAACTATGGTCTTTTATTTTCTTTATTGCTTTATATATTTTAGACTTTATGCCTAACTGATGTGGTTCTTTATTTAAAGTTCTTTTTTTTTATTGCATTTGAGTATGTAAAAATGATGGTTGGTAAGTAGATTTGTATTTAAATCATGGCGGTGATTGGAAATTGAAACCAAATTTATCTTATTGTATAAAATATGTGCACATATTGAGAGAGTATGAAGTAGACCATTTTTTGTATATTGATTCATGTAAAGAATACACTGATGCACTAAGGTATGTTGAGGTACAACAACTGATACTTATTTTTCTATGAGGTATATATTATTTGATGGATGGAGAAGAAGTCATTAGGAAGTTTCAGACCCTAATTAATTAAAATTTTAGGGTGATTAATCTATTTTCTATTGACCTCTTTAATGATATTGTCATGCCCCAAAATCGAGGGACGCGACCGGCACTCAATCGGGTGACCCTATTCAAGCGAACCTGCTTTGCCTTTCCTATCCAGTGCGCTTCCCCGTGTTTATATCATTCATTATTTATGTGAAACAGTGAGATAAGCTTAAAAGTGTGCGGTTACCACAATAAATCCAATTTTTCCTCATTTTACATTATTACACCAGTTTTCCCAAAACATACATAATAGATACAACACTTCCCAATACGGACCACGATTACGAGAAAATACAACCACTACCCAAAAATATATATATACACCCACATAGTGTCTACGGAGCCTCTAAGAGTACTAGGAGTTTATACAATACTTGCCGGCAACAAGGCACCGGCTATACCTTACAATACATAATAAACTCAAAAGAAAGTGGCATGAACCACCCATGGCCCCGAGAGGAAGTGGGGCTCACCAGTACAGCTGAAAAGGATGAGGAGAAGGCACCACTAACGGCGAGCTGAGCTACCTCCTATGGACTCACCTACATCCATATAAAAGATGTAGCGCCCCCGGCAAAAGAGACGTTAGTACTGTGGAATAGTACTAGTATGTATGAACAAATTTATCCCAAGTACAATCAAACAATACACAAATAAGAGACAGTAATAGAACCAATCAATCAATGCATGTGGAAAGAAACACCCAAAATCAACAAGTTTCACAATCTCCCCTTTTCCCCTTTCAACGTCACCATATTCAAGAGTTTCATAGATTTTCCTTTCAATCTTGATTTAATTATCACATTCCATCCTTATTACCTCGGCCACCCTTATCACCACAACCCATCAACCTTATTACTTCGTGTTGCGGCGCGCAACCCGATCCCACCTGACAATCAAATTTCATAACAGCAACCACAAACAATTACATCACAAGAATCATCACTTCAAGGAATACAAGTTCATATCAACAATTTATGTATTTGTGCCCAAGGCACCATAACTCTCATCAAGTAGTAATTTCATTAACACGATGTTGCCACAATCGCTCAATTCAGTTACATTGTTTCACAATACTCTTTTTCATTACTTTCCACGTATGGATTTCAACTATTTTACACATTCCCACATTTGAGCACATTATCAATCTTTCGTTCATTACACATCAAACACCTTTCACAACTTCATACAACACAGTAGCATGACAATCAACCAGGAAAATCAGAGAATAGAATCTCACGCCTCAACACGTCTGAACAATCAATTCACATATTTCCAAACAAGGTACACATACCAAATACTCGGACCCAACAAGAGGATTCTACGAAGGTTAAAGTTAGCCATACATACCTCGAATCGGGATTTTTCCTTAATTTCTATCTCAAATCGCCGGGCCTTCTAGTACCTTCAATCTAATTCATAATGCGGCACATTTAAACTTAGAATTAGGAATGATGAACATGTGTTGAACTCATTGGAGCTTTCTATAAAACCATAGGTGTTTCTTTAGAGTAAATAACCCCTTTTTAGTGAAAGATTACCCCAACCTATTTTCCTTAACTAGATTATGGTAGATTAGGTACATGCATGCAAGGTTCTTAACCCCGTATTTATGAACTATCCTACCCATGTTTCATTTTAACAAAAATCTAGAAATTTAGGGTTAATGGGGTGGAAGCTTACCTCTTAGAGTGAAGAAATTTGGGTTCTACTTGATTAGTTCTAAGCTTGAGTGATGAAGGAAGACCAATTTGATGAAGTTGGGACTTTCTCTCTCTAGAACCCACTCTTTCCTCTCTCTAATATCTCAGAAAAATGGTTAAAAATTAAGGGGAGGGGTGTTTTTAATGAACTGGGTTCGGGTGTTAAAATTAGAAAAATAGAAGCACGACACAAGAGTGCGGTCAGGAATGTGATCGCATTCCTGACATGCAGTCCGAAGAATCAACCGCATAATGGCCCTAGAGACGGGCCAAAATTCAAAACACACTGCCCAGGTACAAGAACATTGTGCTGTCTGCATACACGTTATGTGATCGCCTAATGCGTCGCATAACTGCCCTCTCAAAATCAACGGCAACAATGCGACAGATATACGATCCGCAGAACTGAAATGTGATCGCACATTGGACCGCATAGTTGACCTGAAATGGGGCAGTGATCTGCCCTTGTATGCGACCATTATGCGGTCCGCTTACACGTTATGCGATCTCATAGTGCGTCGCATAACACCTACTTTCTGGAAAATTTTATTCTTCAAGTCTCGGGGTACTTTTTACTCAATTTAGGTCCATTTTAAGAATTCCCACAATAAAAACAGCTCGAGGACTCATTCGAGCATTATTTTAAAACGAGAAAATGTTATGGGTCTTTACAACCCCCCCCCCCTCTTAAAATCATTCGTCCTCGAAGGAGGGTTTTGGAAATCAATTAGTTTTGATAGAATGACATGCAACTTCAAGATTTTCACTAACTCCAATGTTTCAGAAAAAATTTTCCGGAGTTCCCTTTGTAATTAGACCTACTTACCTGTCAGAGAGCCCCCGAAACAAATTTCTAAGCACCATTACACTGTTTTAACCACCCAATAACTCACACACAACGTTGTTACCTCAATAATTGGCAATTGTTCCATCATTTTGTCAACTACACATAGTTCCTTCTTCTCATACTACAAATTTGCACATGATTCACATTTTTGCACATAACTTGGTCGTTTTAATGAGTCCCATACAACCCAATCACTTCAATATACTATATTCATTTCAATTAATCATTACCAACCTACACTACTATTAATCACTTGCCTAACACATACGTTCCACAAAACTTTCATTTACCTCAAGGGTTACACTCTACCCAAATAGAATAGTGGGTTCAGTTTTAGCACACATTGGGAGATTACAACAATAAGGCAATAAGGGGAAGATTTAGTGCTTTTGCACAAAACAGGACATAAAATATAATTTCCCTAGAGATGACAGTTCTGACGATCACTACTAGACTTATTCAAATAAATGGGGATATGTTTCTTTCATCTCATTTTCCGCTTCCCATGTGGCTTCCTCAATGTGCTGACTTCGCCACAATACTTTAACTGAAGCAATTTCTTTTTTCCTCAATCTGCGGACTTGTCTATCAAGAATAGCAACCGGAACCTCTTCATACGATAATTCTTCATTAACCTCAATAGTCTAAATTGGCATGATGGTTGATGGATCTCCAACCACTTTCTTCAACATGGACACGTGGAACACCTGGTGCACTAATGACAATTCAGGGGGTAATTCCAACCTATAAGCCACTTGCCCTATCCTTTGAGCAATTTGATATGGCCCGACATACCTTGGGCTCAATTTCCCTTTCTTCCCCAACCGCATCACACCCTTCATGGGAGATACATTCAAGAATACCCAATCATCAACTTGGCATTCCAACTCTCTTCATCGAACGTCCGCATAGGATTTTTGACGGCTCTGAGCGGTTTTCATCCTCTCCTGAATGACTCTGAATTTTTCCAATGCCTGGTGCACAAGATCGGGCCCTAACAATTCTGCTTCACCGACCTCGAACCACCCAATCAGAGATCTACACCTCCTTCCGTACAATGCCTCAAATGGGGCCATCTGAATACTAGCGTGAAAGCTGTTATTGTAAGCAAATTCGATAAGCGGTAAATGATCATCCCAACTACCCTTGAAGTCCAACACATAAGCCCGTAACATATATTCAAGCGTCTGAATAGTCCGCTCTGCCTGACCATCAGTCTGCGGATGGAAAGTTGTTCTGAGATTTACCTGAGTACCCAAACCTTGTTGAAATTTCCTCCACAAATTAGCCGTGAACTGGGCTCCTCCGTCTGAGATAATGGAAACTGGAGTACCATGAAGCCAGACTATTTCCTTGGTATACAACTGAGCGTACTGTTCTGCAGTATCGGTGGACTTGACTGGCAAGAAGTACGCTGATTTCGTGAGTCGATCCACTATCAGCCAAATTGAGTCGAACATGTACTGAGTGCGAGGTAACCCTACCACTAAATCCATGTTGATCATTTCCCATTTCCACATTGGAATTTCCATAAGCTGAGTTAACCCACCAGGCCTCTGATGCTCGGCCTTCACATGCTGACAATTCGGACATTTATATACAAGGTCCGCCACTCCTCTTTTCATACCGCTCCACCAATAAATCTCCCGGAGATCTTGATACATTTTTGTAGATCCTGGGTGCACTGAATACCTGGAATTGTGAGCTTCCGCCATTACCCTTTCCCGAAGATTATCCATATCAGGAACACATAACCTTCTCTGGAACCGCAAAACACCATCATCGCTCTCGAGTGAAAATGCTGAAATCTTGCCATTAAAAACTGCCTCCTTCAACTGCGCCAATGCTGGATCAATAAACTATTCCTCCTTGACTTCCGCTACAAGTGATGATTCTGCCCCATTATACACCAATACTTTCCAGACTAGCCAATTGACAAACCTCCCGAGCCAACGGCCTCTGATCTTCCTCCAAATGAGCCAGACTACCTATAGACTTCCGACTGAGAGCGTCGGCCACTACGTTTGCTTTTCCCGGATGGTACAGAATGTTCATATCATAATCCTTAAGCAATTCTAACCATCGCCGGTGCCTTAAATTCAACTCCTTCTGCTTGAACAAATATTGGTGACTCTTGTGGTCTGAGAACACATCCACATGGACCCCATACAAATAATGCCGCCAGATTTTTAATGCAAACAAAACTGCCGCGAGTTCTAAATCATGCGTCGGATAATTCTTCTCGTGATTATTGAGTTGCCTGTAAGCATAGGCTATAACCTTCCCGCGTTGCATCAACACACATCCCAAACCAACCCTTGAAGCATCACAATAAACCACAAATCCCTTCGTGCCTTCTGGAAAAGTTAACACCGGTGTTGAAGTCAATCTAGATTTCAATTCCTAAAAGCTCTTTTCACAAGCTTCGGACAATTGGAACTTAGTTGCCTTCTGCGTCAATTTAGTCAATGGGGAGGCGAGGGTAGAGAACCCCTCTACAAACCTCCGATAATACCCGGCTAGACCCAAGAAACTACAAATCTCTCTCGAGGTCGTTGGTCAAGGCCAATCCTTTACCGCTATTATTTTTCTGGGATCAACCTTAATCTCTTCTCTGGAAACAACATGACCCAAAAATGTGACTGACTCCAACCAAAACTCACATTTTGAAAACTTGGCATACAATTGGTGTTGATGAAAGTCTGCAGAACTGCCCTGAGGTGATTAGCATGATCCTTCCGACTTCGCGAGTAGACAAGGATGTCATCAATAAAAACAATCACGAAGGAGTCAAGAAACGGTTTGAAAACCCTATTCATAAGATCCATGAAAGCCGCTGGAGCATTGGTCAGTCCAAAGGACATTACCAAAAATTCAAAATGGCCATAACGAGTTCTGAAGGCGATCTTAGAAATATCCTGCTCTCTGATCTTCAACCGGTGATACCCTGACCGTAAATCAATTTTGGAGAAAAACCTCGCACCCTGCAATTGGTCGAACAAATCATCTATCCGAGGCGAATGGATACTTGTTTTTTTATAGTGAATTTGTTGAGTTGCCGATAATCAATACACATCTGATGTGACCCATCCTTCTTCCTGACGAAAAGAACCGGAGCACCCCACGGCGACATACTCGGCCGAATGAACCCCTTCTCTACTGCTCCTTTAACTCTCTCAACTCTGCTGGCGGCATTCTGTATGGTGGAATAGATATTGGATGCGTATCTGGCAATACATCAATCCTGAAATCGATCTCTCTATCTGGCGGAATCCCTGGAAGCTCGTCTGGAAATACTTCAAGAAACTCATTCACGACTGGGACGGACTTGGGGGCAGACATTTCTGAAGTGGTGTCCGCAACCCAGACCAAATGACAAACACACCCCTTTTCAATCATCTTCGAGGCCTTAAGGTAGGAAATGAACATACCCTTTGGCATCACACCATTCCCTTTCCACTCAATAATACATCATTAGGAAATTCTAGTCTCATAATTCTGGTTCGGCAATCGAGTCTAGCAAAGCACAAGTTAGACAAGGATATTTTCACTTTCCACTTCACCGCACGATATAGAATACCAATGAAAAGGGTGTTTCCTAAATGTCCATGTAGCCCCCTAATTATAGATGTGTTCGACAACACACCGATAAGAAGGGCTCTACTAGACACGGGTCCGAGACATCCTAGGACACTTTTAAAACCTTAGGCTCTGATACCAAGTTTGTCACGCCCCAAAATCGAGGGACGCGACTGACACTCAACCGGGTGACCCCAGTCAAGCGAACCTGCTTTGCCTTTCCTACCCAAAGCGCTTCCCCGTATTTATATCATTCATTATTTATGTGAAACAGTGAGATAAGCTTAAAAGTGTGCGATTACCACAATAAATCTAATTTTTCCTCGTTTTACATTATTACAACAGATTTCTCAAAACATACATAATAGAACCCAAATCGCCGGGCCTTCTAGAACCTTCAATCTAATTCATAATGTGACACATTTAAACTTAGAATTAGGAATCATGAACATGTCTTAAACTCATTGGAGCTTTCTATCAAACCCTAGTCTTTCTTTAGAGTAAATAACCCACTTTTAGTGAAAGATTACCCCAACCTATTTTCCTTAACTAGATTATGGTAGATTGGGTACATGCATGCAAGGTTCTTAACTCCATCTTTATGAACTATCCTACCCATGTTTCATTTTAACAAAAATCTGGAAATTTAGGGTTAATGGTGTTGAAGCTTACCTCTTAGAGTGAAGAAATTTGTGTTCTACTTGATTAGTTCCAAGCTTGAGTGATGAAGGAAGACCAATTTGATGAAGTTGGGACTTTCTCTCTCTAGAACCCACTCTTTTTCTCTCTCTAATATCTCAGAAAAATGGTTAAAAATGAAGGGGAGGGGTGTTTTTAATGAATTGGGGTCGGGTGTTAAAATTAGAAAAATAGAAGCCCGACACAAGAATGCGGCGCATTCCTGACATGCGGTCTGCAAAATCGACCTCATAATAGCCCTCGAGACGGGCAAAAAAATTTAAAACACACTGCCCAGGTATACGACCATTGTGCGGTCAACATACATGTTATGCGATCGCCTAATGCGTCGCATAACTTCCCTCCCAAAATCAACGGCAACAATGCGACAGATATGCGGTCCACAGAACTGAAATGTGATCGTACATTGGACCGCATAGTTGACCTCAAATGGGGCAGTGATCTGCCCGTGTATGCGACCATTATGCGGTCCGCATACACGTTATGCGATCACATAGTGCGTCGCATAACACCTAATTTTTGGAAAAATTTATTCTTTAAGTCTCGGGGTACATTTTACTCAATTTAGGTCCGTTTTAAAAATTTCCACAATAAAAACAGCTTGGGGACTCATTCGGGCATTATCTTAAAATGAGAAAATGTTACGGGTCTTTACAGATATTGTGGTTGTTCCTAATGTAACTCAACGTAGTGATACAGATAGTAAAAATATATCTGATGGGAGTGATTGTGATAGTAATTAAGATGATAAAGATAAAGAATCTGTGCAAAGTGATTATGATAGTGATATTGTGTTGAGGTCTTTAAGAGGCAAAGAAAACTTGAGGTAACTAACAAATTTAAACGGTACAAAACCTTGGTAAAGAGCATGATATTTAAAATCTTGCTGAAGAAAACAAGGTTATTGGTTTTTATGTTGTTTCAAATAAGAAGACTTATAGGTAGTTCAGAGTGATAGAATAAGACTAAGATATAAGTGTGCTATAGGGTTTCCATTCAAATGTCTATTTTCCAAGTATGAAATTAACCAACGGATCAAGATAAAGACTTTACATGCTAAACATGACTGTGACGAAAAACTAAAGAGCTACTCCTGCTACCTTGGCTCATTAGTTTAAGAAAAATGTTAAAAATTAATCTCAAGTACAAGATGAAAGAAAGAAATGAAGGGTTACATGGAGGAGAGATTTAAGCTCAATGTAGTCATTCGAAGTTTAAAAGAGTGAAATAGTTGGTGGTGGACAAACTAGAAGGTAGCTACTTAGACGAGTACAACAGGTTCGAGTCATATGCCCAGGAATCGAGGGACAGTAACCTTGGTTCTGATATTGTTATTTAGATATCCAAGGATGCTTTGGAAGAAGGTATAAGAATATTCTTGAGGATGTATGTGTGCTTTCAATCCCTCAAAAATGGCTTGAAAGCAGGTTTGAAACCTTTTATAGGACTAGATGGTACTTTTTTAAAAGGAAAATGTCAAAACATGTTGTTGGTGGGCGTGACTCAAGATTTTGATAAACATTCTTATACATTAACTTGGGTTGTGATGGACAAGGAATATAGCAGAACTTGGTACTAGTTTATGGAGAACTTTAGGAGTTCTATAGACTTCATATCAGATATCCGGAAGGTACTTTAACTTTCTTTTTCACTTGTTTTTTCTTAAAGTAGTAACTACTTTAATCTAAAAAAATTTGACATGTAGAGACTCTTGGATGTTGCTAAGAAAGTATATGTACATAATCACATCATAGATATTGTGTGAGGCACGTTGAAGCAAGTATGAGTAAGACCCGGCATACTGATGAGATGAAAAAATTACTTTGGTGGTATGCATGGATCATATATGAATAAGACTTTAAGGATATGTTGAGGCAGCTAGGTGAAGTATCTGAGGATTGTGTGAAAGACTTGTTGAAGTATCCATCCACTAGCTGGTGTAAAACATATTTAGATACCCAATTCAAGAACACAATGGTTGACAATAACTTCACAGAGTCATTCAACTCTGGATTGTTGAAGCCAGACAACAACCATTGTGAAGATGCTTGAGACTATCAAAGTGAATGTGAGGTTAATTATCTTTAGACTGTTTTATTAATCTGTTGCATTAGACTATTTTTTTATTTAAAAAACTATTTTTAATGTGACTATTTATTATCTGAAGATAATGACTATGTTAAAGGACCAGAATGAACTGAGTAGTTGGAAAGATGACTACAGTCTAAATGAAATTTAGATGTACAATGATTACATAGAGATGGCACAAGATTGTACCTCATACTTCAATGGAGAATGGGGTAATGAATTGACACAAGGTTCAGAGAGACACATTGTTATTCTCGGGCAGCTAAAGTGCATATGTAAGATATGGGACTTGTTTGGCCTCATATATCATCCTACTATCAAAGACTTCAATTACAAAAAGCTTGATCAAAAAATTGTGGTTAACTGGTGATATTTGAAAGAGGCATTCCAGTTGATGTATCAACACAAGCTCCAACTTATGAGAGGTGAAAAATTTTAGAAGGTGGAGTCACAACATGCCATGGATTTTCCACCCTTAGCAAAGATGGTTAGTAGATCAAAAGTAATAAATTCAAGTGTTACACCCGCTGTTTTCCACATATAAATTTGAAGACTAATGAGGTTTTAGTGCAATCAAACGGCATGCGACATGTTATGGGGACAAAGGGGTGATTACATTTTATCAAATTGCATCAGCTACCCCATCGGGCGTAATGGATGATACGGGATGACCCATTTTGCATTTGAGGGGTAGAGTTTCTATATTTGATATAAAATGCATTACAACATTCTTCTCTTACAGTCTACACAATATTACCATCTTTATTTTATCCAAAAAATGTTATCAGGTACTCTTTAAGAACTCTTAACAATTCACGGTAAAATGAAAGACGAACCTAGTAGGATTTAATGAAAAGATCTCATGATCATCACCTGAACTTCTTGTTGTACTGATGTTGGAGACTCCTTGGAGGTGGAGGTAATCACCATAGAAGTGAAAAAACCCACAAAGCGTAGTTAGTCCTTCAACAAGGTATGTAAGGCAGTTTTTAGTCTTGGCATGTGTTGATGTTAGCGCTTCTTTCTAAATAATCCGTATGTGGTAAGACTGAATTATTTTAAGCATTTCTTCACAATATTATTCATGTTCTTTTTATGCTCTGTGTCGGTGTCATTTTGTTTTTAGTTTGATATGTTCCTAGAAAATATCTTGAGGTTGTGAATCGTAATTCATTCTGAGTCTTATCTTAATATCTATTGAAACTAAGGTTGCATTGCAATTTTATATATGTGTGTATATATATATATATATATATATATTTAATTTACTTTACTTTACCGAGCCGTGCTATAGTCGCCCGCATACGACACCTATTGTGCCACCACTAATCAGTTGGGTATGATGAGAAATGATGTGTAGTATTTGCTGAGCTCTTGTATGGTTGGGTATGATTGAGTCCTCTACAAGACTGGGTAGGGAATGATGTGATATGAAACATTACTAAGTCCTCATGATATCGGGTACACCAAGTTCTGTTAAGACTGAGTGTATCCAAGATATTCTAAGGCCAGGTATGATGGAGTCCTCTTGAGGCGGGGTACAACTGAGATCTTCTAAGGCTGGGTACGATGTGATGATGGAATAAGACTTTACCGAGTCCTATCTGAGGCCAGATATGATATGAGATGATATTCCCCCAAAGAGAGGTTATATTTACTGCATAGCCCTAATGAGTGGCTTGATTTTTATAAAACATGAATACATTCATGATTCAGGGTTACTGCAATACACGCCCCGATGGCTTGTCTTCTATGTTTAGGTTGAAATTGTGCATCCATACCTCTTATGTTATGCTTTTAGTTTACATACATTACCTACATACTAGGTACATCTTTCGCAGTGACTCCCTTTTCTTCTGGGCGATGTGTTCATGCCCACAAGTACAAATAGATCTAGTGACGTGCCTCCTTAGTAGGGTGCTCGTTTTGGATGTTTTTTGTAGTCCAATTCTCCGGAGTATCTGTACCGAAATTAATAGGTACCGAAGTGGATGTTTCTGTTGTTTTAGGTATGGTGTGTCTCTCTATTGGAAATAATTTCATATAAGTGTGTGTGTGTGTGTGTGTGTATATATATATATGTAATGTTGAAAGTTTCCTCCACAGTCAGTTTTGAGCATTTCTAAATTTTGGTATTATACTTTGAGGCCTAATTGTCACGGATTTCATGTTGAAGGGTCTAAGTATGGATGTTTGCTCGCACAGGCCTTCGAGCATCAGGTGTCAGTTGTATCTCTCCTGAGAAACTTAGCATCAGAGCGGGTTTGTCTGAGTCCGGAACCAAAATGTGGTTCTTTTGGACTCAAAGAACCAAAATGTGTGGAAAAAAGCTTGGTGACCATTTTATATATAACGCCCTTTTAAAGGGAGCTATACCTTAACAATCGTTTGCCCAGTTAAGTATAGCGCCCTTTTAAAAAGCACTATATTTGAACGTCAAAAGAGCGGGAAGGTATATTGTTATTTATAAAGATGCTATAGTATAGCGTCTTAATAAAGAGCACTATAATTGTATGAAAATTTGTCCCTTTCCCTTTCCCCATAGAACAGAAAATGTCCCTCCCCCCTGCCCCCCCCCCCCCAATTAAAAAAATCAGCGGGCCCCCTCCCATTGTTAACAAAAAAAGCTTGAGTGGAGCCTACCAGTCCCACGTCCTAGCTAAGATGTTACCTCGGAGTGAGTTTCTCGTTTTGGCTCCAATAAAAAAATCTTCAATTTTCTAAAAACTTTAAATCGAGGTATTCCGACTTAGTTTTTATTAAAACTCGTATAAAAAATACATATTAGTTGTTTTTAATGTGCACTATCTTATTTTGTGATTGTTTTGCGATTTAACTAATTTGTTGTGTTCTTTTTCGGACTATAGTATTAGTGTGCTAAAAATATTAGTAAATTAGAGAAATTGCTATTAGTTGTTAAAAAAATATTAATAGTTAATTTTTACTGTGGTATATGTATTTTTGTGATTGTTTTGTGAATTTAAATTTATTTATTATTTTTAACCGATTTTAGATTATTTATTTGCTAAATGACTAGTAAAATAGATAAGGTGTTACTTTAGTTCCCTGTAGTGGTATCTTGTGGCATAATGTAGTGCCCTTTTACCGTAGTAAAATGTAGTGCCATTTAGCGTAGTATCCTTGTAGTTATTGAGATTAATTATTTAAGTACCTCTTATACCCAAAAATACGTCAAAAAAGCTAATAGTTCAAATACAAACTCTCTCCAATTCTAGTCAACAAAAGTAAGAAAATAGCATGAGAAAACAACCATATTTGTCAACATAAGTATTGTTATATGAATATTTAATAATTGGATTATGTATAGTTATAAAAGTTATTTATTTAATTTTAGTATAGTAAAAAATAAGTGAGTAACAAACAAACATATAAAATAATAAAACTAACATATAAAATAATAAAACTAACATATACAATAATAAACTTACATATAAAATAATAAACTAGCAAATAAAATAACAGACTTATTGAGTGATAAATCGGGGAAAGTTTCTCATCATGAACACAAGAATTCAGGATATCTTGGTGCTACTGGGCCTTAAATATCGAGTATGAGACCAAAATATGAATATTTAATAATTAAATCATGTATAGTTATGAAAACTAATTAAATTTTATTATATTCAAAAATAGGTGAGTACGAAAAAAAATATAAATAAAAAAACAAAAATATAAAATAATAAAACTAACATATAAAATAATAAAAATAACCTATTGAAGTAACATATAAAATATAAAATTATAATATTAAAAACGTATCACCCTAATTAACAATATAGCAACAGTAACATATAATATTATATTATTGATGGTATTGCAATATATTTAAGCAATGAAAAGAAAAATAATGTAATTAATATTGTTCATTTTACAGTAGTCGTCATGGAGGTTTCGCCTTTGCATCCGAACCTGCCTCGCTAGAGTTACTGTTGCTACAGGCCGAGCATATGTCTTCTTACATATGGGAGGGACAGTGTTTGGCCCAGACGTTCCGCACCAGGAGAGTAGACGATATGCGCGACTTTCTTAGGGCCCACTATCTCCATCCCCGTATAGTCAAACGCCTCCAAGATACGGGTTTTTATTGGATTGTTGAGATCAGACGGCTGCAACTGGATTGGTCATTTATCACGGCTCTGATAAAGCGGTGGTGAACGGAGACGCATACATTTCATTTTCCCATTAGCAAGACCACTATCACGCTTTCTATGGTCCTGTATGGGCTGCCCGTTTATGGACACCCTGTGTCTTTGGTGAATGCCATTGAAGAGTATACGGGTTTGCAGTACCTGGAGATTCTACAGCAGCTCACCAGTTTCCAACCGTCGGATGAGGCTGCATTGATTGGGACTAGTTGTCTGCAAATGACGCTCGTCCGACAACTTTTGAAGGCGATGCACGCTGACATCACAGATGATACACCGGAGCTTCATAATAATCGTTACACGAGGTTGCTGCTGCTGATTATGTTTGGAGCGGTTTTGTTCCTGAACGCTTCGGGAAACCTAGTCATCTTGAAATTTATTGATCATCTTCAGCGGCTAGATGATTACATCAGTATAGTTGGGGTGCTGTTGTTCTCGGTTACTTGTACAGGAAGATATGCCGGGTGATATGGGCAACCAACGAGATGTTGCAGGATTTTTGCCACTGCTACAGGTGAAAATATAGTGGAATACTCTCTTCATTATAACATACCTAGTAAAAATATGCCTTAAATTTTACGTCCATAATGTATATTAGGTTTGGGCCTTGGAGCGGTTCTTGCAGTTGCAGCCACCTCTATCACGACCCAAATCCAATAAAGGTTGTGATGGCACCAGACTCCGCTGTTGGGCAAGCCAACACAAAGGAGTTAACTAAATCTTTATTTTATTACTCTTGAACTCATTCCTTTTCACTACATTAAATGATAATTAACGAACTTCCATTAAGTAAACAATAATGTATTTAACAAATTTAAATAATGAATAAATCCCCTACTCATCGCAGAACGTGGTGTCACAAGTGCATGAGAAAATTCTAGGAAGCAAATGAAATACAATAACCGTCTGGAATACAAATGGATAGTAGGGAAAATACAACACAATACTCTGAAGGAGACTCTGCTGGCTACGGTCGTCTCGCGAGGTGCAACTCACCTAAGTCTCCATATCAACCATGTCGTTGCGCCGAGCTAGGCCGCTGGACATACATGTGCCTATGCAACAAAATGCACAGCAAGTGTAGTATGGGTAAGAAAAATAACCTGTACCCAGTAAGTATCACGCCTAACCTCGAAGAGGTAGTGACGGGAGGTAGACTTTAACTCTTACTGGAGGTCAAATTAATGTAATCAAGTGTGATGTAAAACATGGATGCTATTATCAAATGACAACAGGAAATGACAACTTCTTCCATAAATTATAAATCCCAGTTTTCGTCATTTCAATTAGTAACTTATATCTTAAGGCAATTTAACAGTTCAAATCACATATGGTATCCAGCAAATATCATGCGCAGGAAATGCCGAGGGTCGAATGCCTCGAACCAACAATAATAAAATGTGCACTGCCGAAGGGTCGAACGGCTCGAACCATTGATGCATTTATTACCCCGCTCGCTAATCGTACATGCGACATGGTCAAATATAAATAATAGAGTTACCCCGCTCGAGAATTATACATGCAACGCAGGTACTCATATATACACACATTCAAACAGTAAATCCAGACTTTATCAGGAAAACAATTACCCAAGGAAGTGATAAATTCTCTTTTAATGGTCACGAAGATAGTATTAAGATCTTTTTTAGAAATTCATTTGCCAAGTTCGATAAGGTTTAAACATTTTTAAATTTATCAGTAAAGTTACAAGTACGGCAAATAAAACATGCTTTTGGGTCCTAGACTAACCGGACATAAGCATAATAGTAGCTATGCACGGACTCTCGAAAAATCTAATAGTTCAAACACAAACTCTCTCCAATTCTAGTCAACAAATGTAAGAAAATAGCATGAAAAAACAACAATATTTGTCAAACTAAGTATTGCTATATGAATATTTAATAATTAAATTATGTATAGTTATGAAAATTAATTATTTGATTTTAGTATACTAAAAAATAAGTGAGTAACAAACAAACATATAAAATAATAAAATTAAAATATAAAATAATAAACTAATATATACAATAATAAACTAACATATAAAATAATAAATTAGCATATAAAATAACAGACCTGTTGAGTGATAAATCGGGGAAAGTTTCTCATCATGAACACAAGAATTCAGGATATCTTGGTGCTACTAGGCCTCAAATATCGAGTCTGGGACCAAAATATGAATATTTAATAATTAAATCATGTATAGTTATGAAAATTAATTATTAAATTTTATTATATTCAAAAATAGGTCAGTACAAAAAAAATATATATAAAATAATAAAACAAAAATATAAATTAATAAAACTAACATATGAAATAATAAAAGTAACATATTGAAGTAACATATAAAATATAAAATTATAATATTAAAAATGTATCAACCTAATTAACAATATAGTAACAATAAGATATAATATTATATTATTGAAGTATTGCAATATTTAAGCAATGAAAAAGAAAAATAATGTAATTAATATTGTTCATTTTACAGTAGTCGTCATGGAGGTTCCGTCTTTGCATCCGAACCTGCCTCGCTAGAGTTACTGTTGCTACAGGCCGAGCATATGTCGTTTTACATATGGGAGAGACAGTGTTTGGCCCAGACGTTCCGCGCCAGGAGAGTAGACGATATGCGCGACTTTCTTAGGGACAACTATCTCCATCCCCGCGTAGTCAAACGCTTCCAAGATACGGGTTTTTATTGGATTGTTGAGATCGTACGGCTGCAGCTGGATTAGTCGTTTATCACAGCTTTGATAAAGCAGTGGAGAACGGAGACTCATACATTCCATTTTCCCATTGGCAAGACCACTATCACACTTTCTGAGGTCCTGTATGGGCTGCCCGTTTATGGACACCGTGTGTCTTTGCTGAATGCCATTAGAGAGTATACGGGTTTGCAGTTACTAGAGATTCTATAGCGGCTCAGCAGCTTCCAACCAGGGTCGAACGACTCAAACCAACAATTATAAAATGTGCACTGCCGAAGGGTCGAAAGGCTCGAACCATAGATGCATCTATTACCCCGCTCACGAATCGTACATGTGACATGGTCAAATATAAATAATAGAGTTACCCCGCTCGCGAATTATACATGCGACGCATGTACTCATATAAATAATAGAGTTACCCTGCTCGCAAATTATACATGCGACGCAGGTACTCATAGATACACACATTCAAATAGTAAATCCACACTTTATCAGGAAAACAATTCCCAAGGAAGTGATAAATTCTCTTTTAATGGTCACGAAGATAGTATTTAAATATTTTCTAGAAATTCATTTGCCAAGTTCTATAAGGTTTAAACATTTTTAAATTTATCAATAATGTTACAAGTACGGCAAATAAAACATGCTTTTGGGTCCTAGACTACCCGGACCCAAAAGCATGTTTTATTTGCCGGACTCTCGTCACCTCGTGCGTACGTAGCCCCCAAAAATAGTAGCACATGATTGATTCTTTCACCTATGGGGACAATTCCCCCTTACAAGGTTAGAAAGGAGACTTACCTCGCTCCGAAGTTCCATAACCGGCCTTCCGATGACTCAAATTGATGCACAACGCCCCAAAACTAGCCAATAATTACGCAAATCCATAATATATTCTCAAATATCCATTAGAATCAAATTTATAACAATTCCTAACCCCGATCGAAAAGTCGATATAAATCACCCTCGGGCCCGCTTGCCCGTATTTCAAAAATTTTCGAAGATAAACATTACCCATAACCTCACGAACTCAAATATATAATTTATTCCAAATCTCATGTCCTATTTCGCGGTCAAAATCCAAAAATACTAATTTCTAGGTTTTCTACCAAAATCCCAAGTTTTCACTAATTTTTCATGAATT
>ML369453.1:0-36386 GCA_005239525.1 Nicotiana knightiana
GATCATAAGGTGAAAGTTTGGGGTCATTTGGTGGTGGTCCGCCACCGGTAGGCGATTTCCGGTTGTGGAAGGCGACGGAACCAGTGGGGTCTAAAGGCGGCTAGGGTTTGGATCTGTGAGAGAGATGGGAGAGTGGGGTGAGTTCTGAGGGGGGTAGGGGCTCGTTAGGACATATATATAGGGAATGGGATGACCAATACCGGACCGTTGGATCAAAGTGATCCAATAGCTGAGATGAGAGGGGGCTTAATACGGGGTCGTTTTGGGTAGTGCAAAGGGCTGGCCGGATTGGGCTCACTTGGGCTGGGGTTGTAGTGTTACTTTTGGGCCTGGGCAAATTAGCCCAGGTCCGATTTTAATACTCTAGGGGCAATTAAACTTAAATTAATTTAATTAACACTAATTCTAATTAAATTCTAACCTTATTTTCATCCAAATTATAAAGTGATCAAGAATAAAATATGATAATTAATTCTGACCTTATTTTCATCCAAATTATAAAGTGATCAAGAATAAAATAATTAATTTAATACTCAAATCCATAAGTCGTTAGATAAATGACTAAATTGATTATTTAACCATTAGCTCGCATTATGTTAATTAACCGTATTTTCGTCATCAATTAATTAAATCAATTATTAAATAGCATATTAATTAGCTCTAATTCTATTTTTTATCTAATTGAAAAGAAAATTTTAGTTAACGAGTAAAAGAAAGAAGTGGAATTATCAATTAACACTAGCAATTATTTGAAGGATACATTTTGTAATTTCCTAAAAATGATTAAGGTTATTCACCTTATTATGCATTTTTTTAGTTATTTATCAATTTTATAGGATGAATTATGATTATGTAATGCAAAAATAATTCACAATTAATCACTAAAATTAAAAAAAAATTGTAAAATTAATTTATTGTATCGAATTTGTAGGATCATATGGTGGGTAAAAATCACATGCTCACATATATAAGGCTTTCTTCCCCTTTCGGCTCTCAATTTTTTCCTTTGGTTTATTACTTGTATTCACAAAGGTCGGAATGCCTTAGCATAAAATAACTTAGGTTGTGTAAGTTCGGACAAACCCTGCATTTACATTATTTTTATTTGAGGCATCTCGGGGGTTCATTATTACCAGGAACTTTCTCCCAAAGTAAGTAACTCAAATTATAGTTTGTCGAGGGTAACCTTTAGAACCGGTTGTTAAAGTTTTCTTTTTCGAAGGCCTAGTTTTTGTTACGGGTTTTGGACGTCTCCGAGTCGTGTTGATTTGTCCGTATTTTTTTAGTTTGGGAGATTCCCATTGGGCTTGTTTTCCNTAATAGATGCAAGGATCAACTCAATTACGCAACTGTCTAAGCCCCACGGTGGACGCCAAACTGTTTACCCGTATAACGATACAGTTGAATTTGTATGTG
The DNA here is from genome assembly GCA_005239525.1 of Nicotiana knightiana. Taxonomy (NCBI): domain Eukaryota; kingdom Viridiplantae; phylum Streptophyta; class Magnoliopsida; order Solanales; family Solanaceae; genus Nicotiana; species Nicotiana knightiana. The sequence continues at coordinate 1,417 of ML369453.1, forward strand.
GTTATAAACAAGCAAATCGATTTGATCCCAGAATAATAAATATATTAAATAATAATATAAGACTTTGCATTGAAATCGAGATAAGATAGTAGAGAGCTTGGTTCTAGGAGCAGAGCTTCCGAAGGCAGTAATAACGATATTAAGAAGCAGGAAAATAAAGTGTTATTGAGCTTTGAACAGTATATGTCATAAGTTTGTCAGAAAATTCGTGTCCTTACAATGGTTGGTGGAATCCTTATTTGTAATGACACCTAGGGAACAAGGTCATAGGATCAAGCCACTCTTAAATGATAATTATGGGGGTCATTGAAGAATGTGTAACGACATGCTATGAATGTCATATTCTCTATAACAAATTATGTATTTATTTCATTGAATGTTATCAGGTGACAGGTATTCATCTGTCTTCATGAACAACATTCCCTTCGGGGGCTTCTCGGTGCCAGCCGAGACTACTACCCTCGGTCTTGACTTCTACATGTCTTTCTTTCCTTCTGTCTCTAGTTCCACGTGTCACTCTACTATACGAGCATTTAATATGAACCGATTTTACCCTATACAGTCATCACAAGATGAAAAATTGTAAGTGCAGTTTAAAACAACATAGTTTCTAGTAAGACTCTGTTTTGCTATGGCTATAAATAAAGCACAAGGTCAAACATAAAATTTTGTTGGAATATATTTACGAGAACGATTGTTTCATCTTTATATTGCATTGTCGAGAGCATAAGCTTCCAATTGCGTCAAGTTATTAATTCGACCCCCAAACCCAGATAGTGATGATGATCATTCTACATACAACATAGTTTATGATGAAATCATTCAAAAACCTTTCTTGTGAATCCTTAACATGTTATTTTGTAGCGTCTGCTGAACTAAACAGAGTTGAACATATAGTTTTAGCACAGAAAAGTCCATCTTGTTTGTGGCACATGTACTTCGAAATTCCCAAAATAAGGTTGATGCACGCAGTTAAAGTATATTTGTCAATTTCTACATATGATGATAAAAGGTAATTTGTTGCTAAACACAAATTTGTCAAATAGGCTGTACAGCAATGTTTTTTTCCTTATATATTCCGCTTTCGAATTGCTTCTAATCAGGTTGCTTGGACCCATGAGGTTGCTTGCCAAGAATTATTTATGCTGTTTTGTTTTTATTACCTTAAATATATAGTGCATAATATAAATTTCTTCTCCAAAATACTCACGTTATGCATCACTAATCGAAGTCCCAAAATCAAGTCTTAGCACTCAAACCGATCAGATGCAAATGGCTCAGCCTGAAGAAGCAAGAGTTTCATGTTTCTTTATATATAAAGGTAATTCTTATTTTGCTGTTAATTAGGACTTTTGTAGTAGAAATTGCACGGGGTGCCTTATTTGATCGCCCCCATTTAACCTATATCCATATTTTTAAAATTATTTAATATATACCCTAATTTTTACAACTTTAGGCGCCGCCTTCCTGATACCTGTGCAAAACTTCAGTTTATTTAGTGCTGAAATTTTTACAAATTAACTAAACAACTTCAACATCTTCTGCTGAAGTTTTTGAAAAAGCTTTATGATAAAACTAATTAATCCAGGACAAAACTTCAGTTTAGTTAGTGCTCAAGTTTTTACAAATAAACTAAATAACTTCAGCATCTTCTGCTGAAGTTTTTGAAAAAGCTTTATGACAAAACTAATTAATCCAGGACAAAACTTCAGCTTATTTAGTGCTAAAGTTTTTAGAAATGAACTAAATAACTTCAGCATCTTCTACTGAAGTTTTTGAAAAAGCTTTATGGCAAAACTAATTAATCCAGGACAAAACTTCAGCTCATTTAGTGCTGAAGTTTTTTCAAATGAACTAAATAACTTCAGCATCTTCTGCTGAAGTTTTTGAAAAAGCTTTATGACAAAACTAATTAATCCAGGACAAAACTTCAGCTCATTTAGTGCTGAAGTTTTTTCAAATGAACTAAATAACTTCAGCATCTTCTGCTGAAGTTTTTGAAAAAGCTTTATGACAAAACTAATTAATCCAGGACAAAACTTCAGCTTATTTAGTGCTGAAGTTTTTAGAAATGAACTAAATAACATCGACACTTCTACTGATTTTTTTGAAAAAGCCTAAAATGCTGAAGTTTGTCTGATTGTCTTTGCTACTTCAGGCTGGGCCTGAAGTTTATGCGAAAAATGGATACGCTTGCAATTTTTTTTGTAACGCAGGTATAAATTAAAGCGTAACACAAAAAACAAGTATAGATGCAAAAGTCCCACTTTTGTACTAGATGATTGGAAACTGACCATTCAGCCCAGAAGACCAAAAACTAACATTGTAGGCAAACTAACGAACTGTAGGCATCAATTCAGCTGCTACTCCCACCAGAATTCCGCACCGAATTCTGCCCACCAAAACTTAGATAGATAGAAAAAAATCACCTAGTATTTTCTCCTTTTTTGGCTGGAATTTAAACCTTGATATCTAAGGTTTATGGCCACTTCATTGACCATTAAGCCACACTCGTGAGTGCAAAATTTTCACCTTATCTTTGTTCATCTAATAACATATCTTTAGCGTGCAATATACATCCTGTTAACCAAAAGTACCAGGTAACTAACTACCTTCGTCTCTCTCAATTATCTAAAGATTCACCTTTTCATTATTGGTTTAAGAACATATCTCAGGATGCATTCTACAAAAATGTCCAGATACTAATTTCAGCACTTTTGGTTGTATAAAAAGAAGTTCCAGCCAAATCCCTCTTTTTAAGTGGGTCCATGAATACTAGTGATAATTCCACAAAACTCCAAATATAGACCAACAACCACACTAGACTCAAAAGCTGGACTTAAGTATTTCACAACAATCTGAACCTCCAAACCAGGGTATTCTGAATAACATTCATTTTATAAAGCTCGTAGGCCATGAAAAAACCATCAACAGGAGAAGGAAGACACGATCTCAACCAAGGAGAAGCATCAAAGACTTTTATTCCCAAACACATGTTTCCTGCAATGCCAAAAGACAATGTTATAATATAAGTATAAGTTTGATACACATCAATACATCCTAAAATGCGACGTTCATTCTTGCCAATTATTTTACAACTATGAAAACAGCCACCTCAAATTCTAGCATGATAATGCAATCCAGAAAAGTCAAAATACAAACCAGCATGACAATGACCTTGAAATTAAACAGGTCACATGCATTGGCAGCTTATAAAATTTGTCTTTTCCATTGTCAATAAATAAGAAAATACTAAAGAAGGGTTTGTATCTCATAGTTTCTTTCCTTTTTATGGATAAATTGTCTTCAATAGCTTTCTTAATGAAATGATTAAATATTGATGCGCCATTTTATAAATCAAAGAGTCGAATTGTCTTTGTGAGATAACTATGGTAGGGGGTTTACGCTTATATTTCTTGGTGAAATGGGCAAGGCAGCCAGAACAGATAGCCAGTGCACCTTGACTCAGCTTATTGCCTTTGCAAAGGGCTCACAATCAATTTAGCTAAGAGCTATTCAAAAATGAAACTACTCAAACCCCCTCCAGATTCTATCTTCAACAACTTGGGAGATTTGTCAGTAGACCTGGCATTTGCCTGAATTGCAAGGTCTACAACCTTTATACCATTGATGAAATGGAAGTACAAAGTGATAGCATGTACTGAAGATGATGAAGGAATTTATAATATCATTGTGATTGCCAGATAACATAGACAATCAGATGATTCAGTAAGAGGCCATATTAATAACTAGGTGTCACAAAAGCCTGACATTACCAGAAACTGAACTAATAAAACTTGATAAAGACATTGGTGCAAGAATCGCATCCAGCTATTCTAACTTTGGTCAAAACTCCTCCCTCTTTAAGTTTGTTTACTAAATACCAACCTACTAGATCCATCTCTCAAAATTTTATCGACTCATTTTGTAGAATATCTCACCAATTATGCACTCGATCTTGAAAGGTTTTTAATCACGATTTTTGTAGAATAACTTACTATTTAAGCACTGAATCTTCAAAGGTTTCTAATGGTATTCGAAAACCTAAAAAGACACAAGTAGCATAGAGGAAGGCCAAACAAGGAGTCTTTCTTTAGTTTGGTTCTAAACACTCGCCAAACCGCCTCAAAGAAGAAAAGACACCACATAAATTAGCACTTCCACAGATTCTATAAACTACTAGATGCCAAAAAGAAATCAAGTTTTGATAACCCCATAAATTACCCTAAAACGAGTCAGGCCCACTATAAGTGCCACATAAATCCCTATAATCAAAATTGATGGACGAGTCAATGTTAGTCCTTTTAATCTAGGAGACAGCCTAAAGGTAAACAGTTTAGTTGGTCAACGTTAACCCATCAACATCAGCAAAGATGAAAAAGATAGTATCAGCACCATAGTGCAAGTGAGAAATAGGCATCCCATCCATCTAAATACACCACCGTATAAATCTGCATTCTTCATTCATGAGAGGGCTAGTCAGACATCCATTTAATGGACATTAAGACAACAAGAGGACATTGACAATCTAGATTCCTTATACCAGCTGTGGGGGTATCCTAATTGTTAGAAAGTAGGAAGACGGTATTATTATAAAACCCACTAAGCAGTTCTTTCTCAACTATTACAAAATCCACCATTGCTGAATACCAAGTGTTATGACTAGGCAAAAATATAATTTTAAATTTGATAAATCCAATGGCTTTTGGGTGAATGAGAAATCACATGGGAATAGAAGATTGCTTATGATTAACCTACGCGATGTTGACATAGGGGATAGGCAAGAATATAATTTGACAATTTGATAAATCTGATGGCTTTTGCGTGAATGAGAAATTACGTGGGAATAGAAGATCGTTTATGATTAACCTACACAATGTTTTTCCTCATACAGTGGAAACTATTGCTTTTCAAGCTGAGGCTAAAGAAGCAATAATCTTTATATACTGAAATTGCAAAATTGTGATGAGAATAAACTTACGCTCCTAGTACTACCTTATTTTTCCGAAACCTCAAACTGATTGATTAGATGCAAGCTATACTTGCTCGGGTGCCTATCAACACTATCCGTGAAATATTGCTCTTGTACTCCACCAAGATTTAAATGTCAACCAAAAATAATATCATACAGGTGTTGTAGTTGATAGTAGAAATAGGCCTCAATATAGTTCTTCATTTTGATAATGATCTCGTCTAAGCTGTTCAGTTTTGCACTTAGAATCTCTAGTAAGATGAAATAACAAAGCTTTCACACACTTATGCGCCTGTTATGGACAAATTTAATTGCCATTTTCTGCAGTACCATTACAAATTAATTAATTGTCAAAATTGGGCAGTCACCACCTACCAGTAAAGCATAAGAACTTAATTTTCCTCTACGATCCTAAAAGCTCTGATACTAGTGAAAACATAAGGTAACCAGAACGTCCGAAACTTGAGAGTGCATCAGTATGTGGAAGCATGTCATAACCCTTGTTTATGTGTTTATATACAATGTTTTCTTATTTTACCATGATTACTAATCCCAGTGATTCCAGATACCACTCTTACGACGGTCGCTTATTTACATTATGATTAATTTGTCATCTAATTTAGCAAGCAGTTGCATGATAAGCCAAGACATTCTAAGAGTTCCATGACTGTCAACCACTATCCACGATACAAACAGGCCCACAGCAACAGCTGAATCGAAAAAGCTCATTTGGCCAAAGATAAAGCACAATCAAGGAAAGTTTTCGGAATGTTGGAGGAATAGTAGGTCTATTCATCAGTGCTGTTAAAGGTTCACTTAAAGAGCGCTTAGGCCCTAAAGCTCGGTGAAGCTCAGGTTGAATGCTTCGCCTCACTTAATTGGTGCTTTGGTGAAGGCGTCAAGGTGCTAAGGCATGTGCACCTTCACCAATAGATTTTGTCTTTAAGGATCGTATATATAGCTCATTTTTATAGTTTTTTCTTTCTTTGTCTAAATAACTATTGTTTGTGTTTATAGTCACATTTTTTTGCAACATATTATTATTTTTATTTTTCTTCATTGGCGCATTTCTTTACTAAAGCCCACACTTTAATTGTGCTTTTCGCTTTTTACTACTCTGCTATTTATAAGCACTCAAGGGTGTGACCTAGCGATCAATGAATAGAACAAAAACCATGAGAGACCAAAGTTTAAATCCTACTCGAGGCAGAAACCGTTAGGTTATTTTTTCCCATATCTTTATGCCTTGGTGAGTTATCCGGTACATGCGATGGGGTGGGAGGTAACTGGTGGACTAATGAAGATACAACACAGGCTAATAGGGACAACACGTTATATAAGGCCTATTTAAAAAAATGACATTGGATAGAATGAAAAAAGAATAATTAAAGCTGAACTTTCAACTCATAGATTGGTGTATCCATCCAATTAATCACTTATGATGCTCTCAAAATCAAGCTGAAGCACGAAATTCCATCATCAAAGGTCACCTTATATCAACACCTAATCTAAAGAATACAAATATGATGACCAATTAACAAAACAGAAAAGTAACCCTAAAATTGTCTCGCAAACAACAAGAAGTCTCCTAAATTAGCATCCGAAGATTATGAAAAGGTGAAAATGCAGCTGATTAGAGCACCTTATAAAGAGGAACGGAGCCTAAGACGACGAAGAAGAAGGAGAAGCAAGGATCTCCATAATCTTTTTGTCCCGCCTTTCCATTGCCACGTCCCACACGTCATTCCCAATATGCTTCGGCTGCAAATTTAACCCCAAAAATATGAATTTAACAGAAAAATATACAAATTAGGTCACAAAATATGGTGCAAAAAGGTCAAATCTTAGATCTGGGGGGAAAAGGGGATTACCCGGCCATGGGCAGCTTTGTGGATGAAATACTGAGCATTGCCCATAACACAAAGCATACCAGCTATGATTCCAAGTGGAAGCATTGCTTCTAACACCCTGAAACCCATCTTCCCTTCGTTCGTTTTGTTCTTCTCTCTCGTTCTTTTTTCCTTTTATCGCAGGTTTGATTGATTTCCTATTGAGAAGATGGAACCTGACATTGTGTGCAGTAATCCTCTACTCACTCTCACTGCTCAAACTGGGCCGTTACTTGGTCCAGGCCCATTTTATATCTGCTTGATAGGCCTGGCCTAGTTTCTCTCTAAAAAGGAATTGTTACACAAATAGCATGTCAAATTTACTATTTAGCTTTTCTAGCCTGTATACATAATTTTACATTAATTTCTATTATATAGAAAATGAAAGATGGTTGACCAATGAGCATATATGTCATTTCATAAAATTTCATGTTTGTATTTCTTAAATGCAAAACTATGCCACGTGGACCCCACTTCCTCTAGCCACAACTTTCCTTTAAATCCACTTTTCTATTATATAGAAAAGGAAAGATGGTTGACCAATGGGCATATATGTCATTTCATAAAAACTCTATGTTTTGCATTTCTTAAATGCAAAATTATGTCATCTTGATACACGTGAACCATACATTCATCTAACCACATCTCTCCTTTAAATGCACTATGCATGTGTCGATTACACTGTTTTTGCAGTGCAAATGCTTATTTCCAACATTTTCTCATTTGAAAAATTATTAATTTTATTTTATTCAAATATAAGTATCCATAGAGAAAGTAAAATTAATTTTTAAATAATATAGCAACAAAAAGACGTATCGATATTTACAAGATTTTCATCTTTGCTCGTGCTATTTTAAAATAGTTTGAAAATAAAAATTAAATGGTTTTCATCTATCCATACTATTTGAAGGCAATTTCAAACTAAATATTTTCATATTCAAAAGTAATTTTAAAAAATATAACTTGTTAAACCTCAAAAGCTAATTTAAGTAATGAGATTTGTTTCTACTGTACTAGGAGGTTATATGTATATACTTAATTGATGTGATAATTTAATCTATATGGTGTGAACTCTATTCTTCCATGATGCATTTTCAACTATCAATAGATTGTCTTAAACATTATTTGTTATAATTTTTATATTGTTTCATTATGAAAATTAACACGTGATAATTCCATAAAAAAAAAAAAAAACTCTCATCTCCTTGAATTGAGGAAAACATAAAAGTCTATTTATTTTATATAGAATTCTACCAAATATTTATTATTTTATCACCAGTTAACATCAATTTAAACGAGTTATAATAAAATATAATTTGAACTACTATATTGAATTACTGCAACTTATATCACGTTCATATTTGTTTTAGTGCCTATTATTCTCTTTGTTTGAAGTAGTAAATCGCCTCATTAAGAATGCAAAATTAAGAATTTCTCTTAATTTTGATGTATAGAAGATATAAAATAATAATTTTTTTCATCTTTTATCGTATTGTAAATAATGATGTTGTTCGTTTAAACTTTCATCAAGTAGCTAATTGTTCCCACTGTTGAAATACTTGCGAGACCAATTTGGATGTATTCCAGATTAGTTTACAGACAGATCGATATGCTTTTTATTCTAGAAAATTATTAATATAGATGACACTTGTAGCTTTTTAATGTATTCTCTTGTAAAATATTCGAATATAATNTGATGACGTATTTAATGAAGGTAGTGTAAATTTTCCTTAAAATTTCCTTCCAAACTTTTCGTGCTTCATTTTCTATCATTAAAACTCACCTAAACATCTAATCTTTACATAAATATTCTTTTGTATTTCATAAGAATTGACTGAAATGATAAAATCACCAACTCAGTTTCTGTCATATAATGGAAGATTTGAGATTTTATTCACACTAAAGTTGTTAAATTAATGAAAACGAGATTTGTTTAATTCATGAAAATGAAAAACTGACTTTGATTTGCTTTGTTTAATTGTGGAATGAAATCTGAAAATGAAAAACTGAGGAATTGCAATTTTAGTTTCATCTCTTCCATTCTTGGCCTTGAGTTTGTTACAAAAATTGAATCTGCATGAAGTTTAAGAAGCAAAGGCAATGGATTTTTTCCGGTGTTGTCAACTGTGGCGGAAGGCAAAAGAAGATGGAGATGTTAGAGGATTTTTTAAATTGGGGGTATAAGAGTAATTTTACATATTTTTTCTTAAAAAAATAATAATGACACGTGTCATGGTCTTATTGGTACGTGGCATTCCACATATATTTTTTAAAAAAATTGATAAAAAAAGGTATGTATTAGACACACACTTAAAAGGTTGAGTGTGTAAGATAATTTTCGTGCTCAGAAAGTGTGTAACAGGGATTTGATGCATAATTTAGGGGGTAACTTATGCATTTTGCCTAATACCATTTATATCTAATTTTTAATTTGATGTTTGTGTTTGACATCGACTGGGGGTTAAAATGAGTATTATAACATGAAATCTTTTTTATGTTAATTGGAGCAACTGAATAAGTTATAATTTATAGTTTAATTTTATATAAATTATTAAAATAAATTAATTGTAAATTGTGATCCCCAATATCATTCTCTATCTATGTCTAACTGGATATAATAATAATTATTTATTTATCAAAAAATTAACTAAACACCAACAAATAATAATTTTAATAAAATTGCAATGTTGGGCCCGTATACGGGCCTTTCCTCATCTAGTAAAATTATACACATACATATACACACGCGCGTGCGCGCGCGCGCGCGCACACACACACACACACATATATATATATATATATATATATATATCACTGTGCCTGCACTCACTATAATATCAAACTNTTAGTTTAAGATATTAGGTTGACAGTTGTTTGGGTTTATTCGTTGTCTAAAAACTAGAAATGCATTATTATAGCCGGTATGATCAAGTTTCTTTTTGGTTATAAGTACTTTTTTGGGTCAAAAATTACATTTTGTTTAAAAGTTAAGTGTTTAGCCAAATTTTTAGAAGGAAAAAAGTGTTTTTAATAGAAGCAGAAGCAGAAAAAGTAGTTTTTTCCCAAAAATACTTTTTAAAAATTACTTTTTAGAAAAATACACTTAGAAGCACTTTTAAAAATTTGACCAAACATTAATTAGTGTTCAAAAGTGCTTTTTAAATTAATTAGTCAAACATAAATTGCTTCTCACAAAAAATATTTTTTATAAAAACATTTCAAAATAAGCTGATTTTAGAAGTTTGGCCAAATATACTATTAAAATGCTATAATCACCATTCACTTGTTTAAAAGCTTAAATTGTTCAATATATAAAATTTATATCTCAAAATGTGTTTTTAGCACTCTGTTTACATGTTAAGTACGTAAAATTTCTTTGATGATCAGCAAAAGTGAGACTCAAACTCATAAACTCTACTATTGTCGAGAAATTTTAAGTTGTAACTAACGCTAATATGGTAATACCTGACGTAACTTGTTATACTCGAGTAACAAATGAAGAGTATCTCTTGCTAGAATTTGAAATTTTGGATAAAGTTGATTCCTTATATGAGACCTTTATGTTGCACTGTTAAACATTTTGGCTTATCTTAGGTCTTAGCACTTCCAATGCATTTTTGTGGCAAAGTAATGTCTGTTATAAATAGAATTATATTTAAGTTGAATGTCTATATTTTAAATATTTTAAGGTTTGTTATATTGTGGCTAAGTCACTTCTTCCCTATAAAATGATTCTATTCCACTGTAATTCATATCAGAATCAAAAGAATTCTCTCTCCCTTTTTCTTTACAATATTCTTCTTTTCCTTTATTGTTTTATTTCACGTTATCAACACGAGACTCTACCGTATCAAAAAACTCTTTGAGAAGACCAATGTATAATTTTTCTCCTCTTTTAATTATGACTGATGTTATGAAAAGAAAGTTCGTTGCCCTTGAAAATTCGGGCAAGAACTATATGTCATGAGTGTTGGATGCTGAAATCTATTTAGATGCAATGGGTCTTGGAGACGCCATTAAAGATAAAAAATAAAGCATCTACCCAAGACTGTGCTAAGGACTTGATTTTCTTACGACATCACCTTGATGAAGGGTTAAAAATAGAATATCTCACGGTCAAAGATCCACTTGTTTAGGAAAATGGGTTAAAAGAAAGATATGACAACTTAAAGTCGGTCACACTTCCACAAGCACGATATGATTGGGCTCATCTGAGGCTCCAAAACTTTAAGTCTGTTGCTGAATACAATTATGTGATGTTCAAAATTACTTCTAACTGTGGAGATAGTATCACTGACTATGATATGCTTGGAAAAACGTTCACAATGTTTCATGTTTCCAATATGGTCCTGCAACAGCAATACCGAGAGAAATGTTTCAAGTACTCTGAGTTGATTTCTCTTCTCCTTGTGTCTGAATGAAAATGATTTGCTCATGAGAAATCATGATAATTGACCTACTGGGTCTACACCATTTCCTGAAGTGGATGAGGTGTATTCCCATTATGCTAAGTGTGGAAAAGGTCGTAGCTCTGTTCGTGTCCGTGGCCAAGGAAGAAATTTTTTCGGTGTTAATCATCCCCCAAAGAAAAATAACCACCAAAAATGGAAAGGGAAAGATGAGAAGCCAAAGGCGACGGGTTCAGAAACTGAATGCTATCGTTGCGGTGGAAAAGGGCATTCGACAAATATTTGTCGTACACCAAGATATTTGGTTGAGCTTCATCAAGCATCTCTAAAGAATAAAGGCCCCGAAGCTAATTTTGTTTCTGATAAAGAATTTGACATCACCCACTTGGATGTGGCAGATTTCTTTGAGCACCTTGATCAGAAAATAGACCACTTAATCAGTGATAGATCCGTGGTTAAAGATGATTGAGTAGTTTGATTTTTATTTTTGCCTATTCGTGATATTTAGTGAATAAAGATCATGTAATCGTAGTCTTTACATGAATACTAGTTTTTCAATTAGTATTAATTGGTTTAGCTATAATCGTTTATTTAATAAAACTTACGTTATGTCTGATTTTATTTTGATTAATTTGTCACGACCAAATTTTTCCTCTGTTGAGTATTGTGATGGCACCTAGTCTTAGGGAATAGGTAAGCCTAACATTTACCGAATACAATAATAAATAACATCTGACAACTTTAGAAAAGGAATCCTCTATAAAATTTATATTTTCCAAAATCGGTAGTATAAATAAGCCTTTCTAGGAGAAGTTTTACATAATGAACACATCACTATTTCGGAATAGAAGAAACAATGAAAATAAATGCATTAGAGGGTGACTTCGGAGCCTGCGAACGCCCGACATGTGTACCTTGAAGTCTCCATCCATACCAAGCATGAGTCTCAAAACCTACTCGATCCGGAGTACCTGATTCTGCTAAAAAATGTGCAGAAGTGTGGCATGAGTACACCATGATGGTACCCCCGTAAGTATCAAGCATAACCTCGGTAGAGTAATGACGAGGCCAGGTCAAGACACTTATTGAACATCTAAACCTGTGCAGGATATGACATAAAGCTAACAAAAAAGGAAAATTAAAGAAATGTCAATAACAACAGAAATCAGATTACAAAGATTAATAACGATAAGGGAAACACGACTGGCAACGAGAAATACCAAGTAAATAAACAATAACATAGTTGGGGTACAGACATGGGTAAATGTGTTGTAACGACCCGATGGTTGTTCCGAGAGTTTTAGCCCTGTTTTCCCCATTTCTACTTCATTATATGTGGTTCAGCTCTTTTATGTTGCATTAGGTTGGTTGGCTCGTGTTCGGAGTGATTTTTGGAGAAAAATAAGACACTTAGTCTCTTAAGTTGTATATTTAGTTGGAAAAGTCAACCATAAGTTGACTTATAGGTAAATGATCTCGGAAGTTGGTTTTTATGGTTCAGATAGCTTCGTTATGTGATTTGGGACTGAGGAGCATGTTCGAAATGTTATTCGGAGGTACGTGGTAGAATTAGGCTTGAATTGGCGAAATTGGATTTTTGGCGATTTTCGGTCGATAGTGGAAAAATTTGATATCGGGGTCGAAATGGAATTTTTGAAAGTTGGTATAGGTTTGTAGTGTCGTTTGTGATGGGTGTGCAAAATTTCAGGTAATTCGGGCGTGGTTTGGTTGGTTTCGGCATCGTTGGCGAATTTTGGAAGTTTAGGATTCTTAGGCTTGAATTCGACATTAATTCGGATTTTTGACATTGTTTTGGGAGTTCCGGAGGGTCGACTAAGTTCGTGGGATGATATGTGACGTATTGGTATATTTGGTTGAGGCCCCGAGGGGCTCGAGATGATTTTGGATGGTTATTGGAGAGTTGGAAAATTTGGAGTTGCAGCTGAAGCTGCTGTCTTCTGTCATAACCGCACCTGCAGATTGGGGACCGCAGGTGCGAGCCGCAGAAGAGGAAAAGAGACCGCAGAAGTGGCATTGATCGCAGGAGCAGAAGGCTGGACCGCATCTGCGAGCCCGCAGGTGCGAGACCTGGGGCGCAGGTGCGGCGTCTGAAGACTTTAGTGATTTCCGCAGGTGCGGATTTTTGGGCGCAGAAGCGGCCCGCATGTGCGTGATATTGTCCGCAAATGTGGAAAGTGCTGGGCAGAAAGTACAAAAGGCCTCTTCGCGAATTTTTCTTATTTCCACCATTTTTTAAGATGGGTTTGGAGTTTTTGGGGTGATTTTTGAGGAGAGATTCAAGGATTATCAGTGAGGTAAGTTACTTGAGCCTAATACTCGATTTTATGGTGATTTTCAGTTAATTAAGCATGAAATTTGTGGGATTTAATGGTAAAAATTGAGGGGTTAGGGCTTGGAAATTTGAAGGTTTGATTTGGGGATTTGAGGGGTCATATGTGATCGGATTTTGATGAATTTGGTATGTATAGACTTGTGAGTGAATAAGGATTTCAATTTTGTAAATTTTTGTCGAATTTCGAGACGTGGGCTCGGGGGTCGGGTTTGGTCAAATTTGAGATTTGTGATGTAATTAGATAATTTTGATGTGGGCTTCGTTCCTTTAGCATGTATTAATGATATGATACTGATTTTGAATAGATTCGGGGCGATTTGAGACTGAGTCGAGCGACAAGGGCATCACAGAGTAGATTTTCATCCGGTTTGAGTTAAGTAACGCTTCCAAACTTGGTTCTGAGGGTTCGAAACCCCGAACTACGTGTTATGTGATTAGAATTGGGTGACGCACATGCCAAGTGACGGGCGTGCGGGCGTGCACCATGAGAATTGTGACCTGGTTCATTTCATGGCACCGTTTATTGGTTCTCTCTTGTTGATATTTGTGCTTCTCTCAATGTGATTGATGCAAACATGCTAGAAATCATGCTAAATACTATTTTATGGCTTCACGCCGATACTATTGAGACCCGAGCGGTCGTCTTAATGCAAACATGCTAGAAATCATGCTAGATATTATGTTAAGGCTTCACGCCGATGTTCTTGAGAACCGAGTGGTCGTTTATTATTGTCATCTCATGTGTTTCATTGATATTATATACTCAGTCCTGTCATTGCATATCATATCATGTCTCAGTCTCGGTAATTGTTGTTTTGCACATTATATCATCGATTCGGGCTAGTTCATGCATTGTGAGCCCATGTGAGCGAGACTGGAGAGTGATGACTGTCGCGCCCCCTTTTTGTCCTCTCCTTTCGGAATGGTCAGGGTTTTTGACATTATTGGGACAACTCATTTTCTTTTGGGAAAATGGATGTAAGGAATTTGAAGAGTTGTCACCTAACGAATTAAGGTGCATTAGGGCACCTATTACGGGTCATTTATAACACTAATTGTGTAACCAGAGATTGGGTAAGGGCTTGAAGTTACTTCAATGAGAAGGTATTAGGCACCCCTCGAAGTCCACAACTGTGGGTCCCGACCAAACTTACTTTGTGAATTAATCAAGTGCAAATAAGCAGTCTAAACACACATATGTAAAAAGAGATTCTTAAACAGATAAGCAGTCTAAGCACACAAATGTAAATGGGTGAAAGGGGTTCTAAGTTATTTATCCTATAGGATCATATCCATGCAATGCCCGGTAATCACTCCTTAATGAGGGGTTATAGGTTGCATTAACGCATTAGCGCACAGATCATCATATCTTTTTCTACCCATTATCCCTCCCTTTAGCGATTATGTAAGTGAGTTGATTAACGAACTCTAAGCGTGTTGTTACCCGTCCCTTCCTTTTGGTCCCGGAGGAGTTTAGGACCTCTAAATCTGGGCAGTTCTAGACAACCCCAAGGTGTTTTAAAAGGGCAAAAATCTTGGCGACAAACAAATAACATGTAGGACTTGTCAAATAAAGGGAAAGCAATTAGAAGGCTCATGTTTACCTCCACATGTATATAGCAAATAAGCAGCACGTCTCAAACACAAAGTTTAGATAAATTTCTTTAGAGAAATCCCAAGACAGGATATCTAGGTGAGCATTATTACACAAAACATCCAGCACTGTTTAAGAACTAAATGACAGGGTCCTAATAAGTTTGCCTACTGATTTCCAAAATCTGTTAGACTTAAGCAGTTTATAAACAATCAGAACACAATTTCTCATTTTTTACAAGGAGATTAATTCCCTAAGGCTTGCCTAGGCGTGGGACTATATGCAATCCTAGTTACAGCAACTGTTTAACAGGTTGAGATTATTCAACCTGTGAGCATGCTGACCTAGGTGATACAGATTATACCCCATTTGTATGTAGAGACATAATACCTATTAAACATTTTCATGGACAGTTATTTATTTAGTCGAAATAGACATGAATTCAAAACAGATGCAAACACAGTCCTAAGAGCAGGATATATTATGCACACAAAGATGACTGTTTTTATTAGGCAGGATTATTTAGTAGCAGGATTTCTAAGTGACAGTATTGATGTAGAACCAGAAATTGGAATAGTGATATATGACATGCGATATGCTAAAGTGATAAACGAGAATACCCTAAAACAGGATGTCTAGTGCAAATGTTTGGCATTGTTTGAATGCAAATAGACACAGCCATCCCAGAACATGTTTTCTAATGCAAATTTGCATAATGTAAAGCCTAGAAACATGATTTCTACCCAGCTTTACCCACATGATTATATAGCTACCCTCCATTTTCACTAGTTATCCCAATATCTGTTTACAAATAATTATTACAGATCAATGATTGAATAAACTACATAAATAAAATATAAATTAAGCTATAGGGAGACTGAAACAGACCCAAGGCAAACCTGGGAATGCCAGGCCTTTAGTAGTCTCAAATGCCAAAAATTTCATAGCCAATTTTGTGTCCAGGTGTGTCAGAGTTCCCTAAGGACATCAAGGATACCGGGCAGTGCTCACACCAAGACTTTTCTCAAAATAGGGGCTGATTATGTGCAGTGTGGAAGGGCCAGCCCCAGTGTGCTAGAGTTCGGAGGAATCTCATGGGATTCCTAGGCAGTACACACACTGGAGGGGCAGAACCTATTGACCTAAGATTAAAGTGGGAGTGCTTGACATAGTTTTGAAAGACTTAGTGAAAAACAATATAACTTTGAAAGATTTTCTGGGATAGAAACCAATTTTGAGAGGAGGCTAAGAGTGAAAACCATTTAAGAGAATAGTAAGAACACATTTTGAAATCAGTTCTGAAGAGAGCAAGTTTGGCACATAGTCAATCAGTCATAGATACATAGACATTCAACAAACTAATATCACACAGGGATGAGAGGGGTTTGGGAGCATATAAGAGTCATATAGGCAGCAACTGCATTGGACATTTAGGGGTCTTAAAGGCTTAGCAGGTTAGTCAAGGTCTTAAAGGCTTAGCAGGCTAGATCAGTGATTATCACAAGTAATAGAGACGAAAAGAGAGTTTGAGTGCAAGTGCGTGTTATGAACTTTTTGTTCGTGTCCAGAAGTGAGAATAGAGGAGAGTATATATAGTAGTTAAGAGCAGAGCAACATAAGGTAAAGGAAATCATCATTCAACAATTAAGGAAATCACAAAATCAATTACACGCAAAATCAACATAGTCTTCCCTTAATTAAGGGGTAATTAACCAACGGTAAGGACAAAAACTATTTTAGGAAAGAGGTTCAAATCAGACTTAAGTAAAGAGTAGATAATTAGGAGGCTAATTAAGGAAATAATCACGTAAGGAATCAATAAATATTACAGGTGATTAAATAAGGTAAGAATGACCAATTAAAGTCGTAAACAAGGAAACATGCAAGACTTAGGCATACAAATCAGAGTGCATCAATCAGCCAAATTTCAAAGTGACAATGATTTATGGAAAGAATATATCAACCCCCATAAATAGAAAATAAGCTAAGTAAAATTTTGTAAACACATAGGAATTAGCCAGAAAATTGATTCGAACCCTAATAGAGATTAGTTAGGGCAAAAAATCACAGAGTACTGAATTTGACAAAGGATAATCATGTAAGTAAAGAATATAGAGTGAATCAATATGACTGATAACACTAAAAGACTCCAAGTCGAAGCAAAAAATTAGAAAATCAGAGTTTCACATAAAATTGACTACGATTTGAGTATCTTTTGCATAAATCAGTCAAGAAGACTAAGGGATAATCGATTAAACACTTAAAATCAAAAAGACCTTTGAGAAGATGTAAGAATTGCTCGATTCATCTCAGATTTATACAGACCTAAGGGAATCGAAGATAATAGACTAGGGTTTTTAGAAAACATAACAGAGATGAGAACATAGGCCTAGAAACCTTAGATTTGTAACAAAATAAGAAAGATCTCTTACTCATAGTCGAGCAAATGGTCTGAGACAGGCAAAGAAGCAAGGGTGCAAACCAGAACCGCCTAGGTTCCTTGAGATCCTCTCAAGGATCTAAAAAACCAAAGAGCCATAGTGAGTAGGAGGCCAAGATAGGCCTGAGAAGACATAGAAACATCACAGGATGGAGAGATATGCCGGTGACGGCGCTTCAGAACTAGGGTTTAGGTAGAGAGAGTTGAGAGAGAAGAGAGAGGGTGACGGCGGGTGAGAGGATGGAAAATGAGATGGTTTTTGGGGGGGGGGGGCATTAGGTTTAATTAAGGAAGAGAGAACCTGGACCGTTGATAAAAAATTATCAATGATCAGGATTAGACGGTGTATTGGGTTGGGAAGGTAGGTATTGGGCTTGGGGTATTTTGGGCTGGTTTATAAGGGTATTGGGCTAGTTTATAAGGGTATTGGACTGGTTAATTTAGGCTAAAATTGAAAATAAAAGGGATATTTATTAAATACCCAAAACAATTGATTAAAGATAGTTTGTAAAATAATTAACTAATTATAAAATGATTTTCATGCATAGAAATGTTTTAAAATAATTATTTAGTATTTTAAAAATATAATGGACCTATTTCTGATAAAATAAAGCAATAATGTATGCATGTGCTACAATTGCAAAGTTATTGCAATTGTAACCAAAAGTGCCAATCTGGTCATTTATAAAATAATTGGACTTAATAAGACCATAAATAGTAAATTAAACCAAAAGATGTTTTTTGAAATCATTTGTGATGCAATTTTATGATTATTTATTAGAAATAAAATACTGGGAAAATTAATAAAAATACGAAAAATTATGAAAAATACCAATTAATGCTAATGCATGATTTTGAAGATATATATGCAGATAAAAAAATATTTTGGTAAAAATTGGGTATCAACAATGACTGAGTGAGGCCGAGAGCCTGATATTGAGTGACAAATATGGGATCGAGCTGCACGCTGCAGCATGTTATATTGATTTATGCTTGGATCTGGCTTATGATAGCGCTTGGGCTGTAGGAGCCCCTCCGGAGTCTGTAAGACACCCCAGTGAGCGCAGTGATATTTGAGGGATGGATCTTCCCTGGACATGGATCTTCTCCGTAGTGAAATTTGAGGGATGGATCTTCCCTGGACATGGATCTTGTCCGAAGTGATATTTGAGGGATGGATGTTCCCAGGACATGGATCTTGTCCGAAGTATTTATATTTGGAGATGGATCTTCTCCATGAGGCTGGATTGTCCTGGTTCCTCGATACTGAGCGACTGATGTCAGTGATGTGTATACGTATTTTGGGATGGATCTTCCCTGGGCCGTTGAGCCATATACAATACGGAGTGGTTGTGAGGTGTATTATTATCTTGAGATGGATCTTCTCCATAGGGCTGGATCGACCGTCCTCAGTACTGAGTGACTTCTGTCTGATATGTATATATTCTGGGATGGATCTTCCCTGGGCCATGCGAGCCATATACAGTACTGAGTGGACGAGTATTTGAGAGTGGGAGCACATTTTGAATTTCATATTGTTGATGCATTGGCATGTAGAATACATTGAGTTATATATATGTTAAACTGTTCAGAACGGTACTTATCATATCACCTTGAGCTGTCTAGTTAACTGAAAGCATGCCTAAATTTCTATACATTGATTTTGTCATAAATGTGGAGGTTTAGTCCGTCACTACCTCTCAGCCCACAGTTTGGGCTTGTTACTTACTGAGTTGGTGTACTCACGTTACCCCCTGCACCTTGTGTGCAGATTCAGGTATCTCAGGTCACGATAGTGCCAGTTGATCTTTTGCTGCGGTTCATCTTTGGAGAGAGCGAGGCAGCTGCTTGGCAATCGCAGACCCGCCTTTCTTATTCCACATCTTCCTTTGTGTATTTTGTTATTTGTTTCTCAGACAAGTGTTGTCTTGATGTGTTTTGGCACAATTGTAGTATGGCTCATGACTTAGTGACACCAGATTTTGGGATTTCTCTTTTGTTGCAGTATTTTGGGTTGATTTTATCCTTTATTTCGGTTTTCCTCTGATGAAAACGGGTAATATTTAAATGTTGTTATGATAGACATTGAATTGATAGAGTGTAGGCTTGCTTAGTTCCACGATAGGCACCATCATGGCCTGGTTAGTTTTGGGGTCGTGACATGTGCTCAAGTAGAGAAAACGATGTCAACTAAACCAATCAAATCGTTTCTAATACACGAATCCAATTATCCCAATTCTCGTAATTCCATACCACATATCTCATCTCTCAAACCTTTAACACACACAACACCTTGTGCCCACATCTTTCCATCTCACCTTACGCGGCAATTTCCACATGTTACTCAGTACATAATATCCGTGACAAATGTTAATTAGGATGTTCGAAAGACTTTATGTATACATGTCAAAAAGTAAAACTGCAGCTTCTGAACCAAGTAGGAATTCAATGAGAAAAATGAGGTTATTTTGGAAATCAGTTGGTTAATAAAAACAACCTCTATCAAATATAACACCGGATAAACTACTGAATTTAATATAGAATTTGTTGAATTACAATATAATGACAATTCCCTTTTAAGTAAAATAAAAACCTCAGACAAATCAAGGAGATTAAGTTGAGAAATCAATTGAAGTAAAATATCACAGCTAGTAGAAATGGTAAGTATCGAAATAAATGGTAAAAGTCATACAAGGCAACATGATATCAATTCTTTTGTTTATCTAAAGTCACTGTATTACTAACAACTCAGCAGGACAGGAGGCAATGACTCAACGTAGTAAATTCACCTAGAGAATCAATTCAATTCACCAAAATAATAATATTAGGAAAAAGAACTCACAAAATGATGGCAAGGGGCTAAGTCAACGACAACAACTCATCCTCGGAAAACAGTAAAAAATCGGGAATACAAATTCTCAGAATCTCGTATGAAAGAACCGAAACCAATGCAACAAAGCAGGGAATACAAAACACAAAGTATGTTACGGCGCGCAACCCGATCCTACCGTATAATATCAACATCACAATTCACCTTTATTACACCATATCAATTCACCCTTATTTCACCTATTGCAGTGTGCAATCCGATCCCACCGTACAATATCAATATCATACCAATAAGCAAAATATGTTGCGGCGCGCGCAACCTGATCCCACCATATAATATCAATATCATATTTCACCCTTATTTCCTCATAACAGTCCACCCTTATTTCACTTGTTGTGGCGTGCAACCCGATCTCACCATATAATAACAATATTACAATATAAACATCCTCCCTTCTTTCACATGTTGCAGCGTGCAACCCGATCCCCCTTTACAATACTTTAAATAAACAACAACAATTCAACGACTTTATTTACAAGAATTTCTAAAATCAAGGGTATCAGTATATGACGACAAGAAAACCACATAAAACCCGGAGGAACACAACAACTATACAAAAATGACATGCCAGATAAAGTACGTGGTAACTAAGTATTCAATCATAACAATTAAGACATGTAGCACATAAGTGCAACACATAGAACAATTCAACAATTAAGCGGTAACAAGCCAATAAGGAAGACAATAACTTCAACTACGGCATACAAGGCCAAGTAACGAGCAAGGAGTACAATAGGTGCTGACATCGTCAAATAAGACATGTAATAATAGGCTAACAACGAGATACCACATGTTATGATAATTCAATTAAAGTCATGGAAAAACACTAGACAATCTAAACCGGCCAAATACCACATATAAATTGGGTAACCACTCGTAACCTTGCGTACACGGCTTTCACATAACAATATAGCACAATCTACTCAGTTCCTAAGGGGTAGTTCCCCCCTCCCCCCTCTCCAAATACACAAAATTAGGCAAGACACTTACCTCGCAGTCAAATCAATACTCAAATTATCTTTTCCTTTACAAATTCACCTCCGCTCGGTCTAAGCAAAGACGACTTAAATACATCAAAAAATGCAAGAGAAAACAACTTCAATCAACAAAGCTATGATCTTTATACAATTTGCAAAAAGTCAAAAAAGTCAACCCCCCGGGTTCGCACCTCGGAACCCGATAAAATTTACAAAATCCGAACACCCATTCCGATGCGAGTTCAACCATACCAAAATTATCAAGTTCCAATACCAATTCGTTCTTCAAATCATCATTTTACATTTTGAAAGATTTTACAATTTTTCCCCAAATTTTCCTTTAGTTTCCCATGAATTTGATGTTAAACCTAAGATATAATCACAAAATATGATAGAGAATTGATTATAGGTACTTACCCAATGATTGTAGATGAAATTCCTCTCTCAGAATCGCCCACTCTCGGACTTAGGGTTCAAAATATGATAAAATAAAGCTAAGTCTTGAAATGGGAATCTTAATACCAGCCTCAGATGTCGCATTTGCGACATCAGGATCGCAAATGCGAAGGCTGACCAGCTTTGTCAGAGTCGCAAAGGCGATATAAGAATCACAAATGTGAGTTGAGTTTTTTTCGCAAAAGTGATAATTTGTGTCGCAAATGCGAAGCTGACTAATCGCAAATGCGATGAAGTGGTTCGCAAATGCGAACTCCCCTGCCCCAGCCCATCTTCGCAAATGTGAGAATGATCTCGCAAATGTGATGAAATCCTCGCAAATGCGAGAACAAAAACACCAACACAGCTGAACCTTCTTCCAACACTCTAAAACGCGTACAAAACTCATCCGAGCCCTCGGGGCTCTAAACCAAACACCCTCACCAGTCCGAAAACATAACACGAACTCGCTCGCGCGATCAAAACAACAAAATTACCTCTAAAATCACGAATCGGACGCCAAAACACATGAAAATCACATTGAACTTCAAGTATTTTTAGAATCACAACCGAGTGTCCGAACCATATCAAATCAACTCCAAGTGATACCAAATTTTGCAGGCAAGTTACAAATGATGAAAAATTCCAAGTTCCGAAACCACAATCCAGAACTGATAGCCTTAAAGTCAAACCATGGTCAAATTTAGGAAAATTCTAAACCTTTAAATTGCCAACTTCCGCCAAATGCTGCCGAAACCTTTTAAAAAGATCCAAATGAAATTCCAAGCATTCACCCAAGTCCAAAATCACCGTCCGGGTCTACCAGAACCATCGAAATTCTGATCCGAGATCAAATACTCAAAAGTCAAACCTTGGGTCAATTCCTTCAACTTCGAGCTTCTCAAATGAGAGTCACTCCTAAAAATCCTTTCTGAACCTCTCAAAAACCCAAACCGACGATGCACGCAAGTCATAATACACTGTGTGAAGCTACTCGTGACCTCAAACTGCCGAGCCGGATGCAATTTCTCAAAACGACCAGTTGAGTTGTTACATCCTCCCCCACTTAAACATACGTTCGTCCTCGAACGTGCCAAGAGTCGTTCCAAAGTTATCAGATCACTGGATGAGCTCACCATACATACACCCGGGGGTGATTCCCCATCATCCAAACCTATGTAGGCCCGACCACGCAACTTAATTGAAGACCTCACTTTATCCTTATTCCATAACTTAAGACAGAACCCAACCCTCAATATTTGAAACTCATCATAAGATCTGAACCTCGCATCATCATGTTGTACAAACCTGAACAAGCTGAATCGAGCCACAATTTCAACCCAGAGTACAATCACTTGTTGTTCTACAGAACTTAAATGCCCTCATGTCACAACCCGAAAAACCAACCCAGCCGTGATGGCGCCTATCGTGTTACTAGGCAAGCCTACTTCCCGAAATATTACTATTGATTGATTTTAAAAATTTAATAAAACAATATCAACATTTAAAGTTCTCATAAACTAAATCAACTCTAATAATATTAATATAAAGTGCAAAAATGGCCTCAAACATCGGGTGTCACTAGTCATGAGCGTCTAAAACTATCAACTAAGATATATAAACTGTCCAAAACAAGAAATAGATGATAAAAAGAGTAACAAGGTCCTGCGGACGCTAGCAGCTACCTTGCAGTCTCCACATATAGCCGGCATGAACTCAACGATCGCCGCCTTCCAACTTGCCTGGATCTGCACATATAATGCAGGGTGTAGTATGAGTACAACCGACTCAGTAGTAACAGAAATAACTAAGGAACTGAGTAGTAGTGACGAGCTAAACAAAACAATCCAATTATTTATTTTCACAATTTAAAAATAAACAGAAATAAACAGGTAAGTTCCATAACTCAGTAATTGCCACAAAGAAACTTAAACAGATAAATGCAGCAATCATACAAATAAATACTATCTCACAGCAGTGTCACTCCATCACTCATCACTCGCACTCAGCACTCAACACTCAATACTCAACACTCAATACACTCAACTCCGGAGGGGCTCCCAAAGCCCAAGCTCTAGGCACGGACAACTCACGTACCATAATATGCTCTAAGCACGGACAACTCACGTGCCATAATATCAATACATGGATCCGCACGGACAGCTCACGTGCTGTGCAGACAACTCACACGCTATGGTATCAATACCTGGACCCGCACGGATATATCACATGCTACACGGCCTCATTCAGTCATGTACCTCTCTAGACTCACAATGCACCACAAATAAGGGGACACAACCCACATCAAGTATCACAACATATCAGCAAAAGAATAGATACTGAGGTAAACATGTACAGTAATTTTTATGACTGAGTACTAATAACGTGAGCATGAATAAAGCCTAAACAATGATCTCTAACATGAAGGCAAACAAGTTCAACAACAAGTAAATACATAACCACAGATAATAGCCATTAGGCCTCATAGCCTCACGGGATGGACCAAGTCTCAATCCGTCACGATGAACACCCACACGCCCGTCACCTAGCGTGGGTGTCACCTCCACACAATCACATGATATCGAATCTCCGGGTTTATACCCTCAAAGCCAGAGTTAAAACTGTTACTTACCTTAACCGCGTAAAAATCCTACTCCAGGATGCCCTCCTCTCTCGATTCGGTCACCAAAAGCTCCAAATATAACCAAAACCATAATACTACTATCAACATAGGCTAAAGAATCGAATTCCACAATAAAAACTACAGAATATACCAAAAATCCGAAATCGACCAAAATCCGGCCCCACGTCTCGAAACCAGTCAAAAATGGAAGAATAATAATCCTCGTCCTCTCCTGAGTCTAATCATATAAAATTTATTAAAATCGCACTCTGTTTGGTCCCTCAAATCCCTACCTAAAACTCTCCAAAACTCAAGCCCTAACTCCCTCAATTTCACTTTGAAATCATCAATCAAATCCCAAAAACGAAGATGGATTCATGAAATATAATCAAAACCGAGTAGAGAATACTTACCCCAATCCCTATGGTGAAAATCGCCTCCAAAATCGTCCAAATCCGAGCTCCCCAACTCATAATATGACTAAATGAACAAATCCTTATTTTATATATTTTTCTACCTCGTTTCTTATGTGAAATGATCCTGAAACTCACTTTTTATGCCACCAATGGATTTCCAGTGAAATTCTAGTCAAGTTAGGCTTTTGAATCACTCAATTTGACTTTATAATGAAGGAGATATGTAGGTTTTTATATTTGCAAATAGTGCAGATTTTTAAACATGCCGTCAGTGGCAATTTCGTAATTAATCTGAAAAATCTCGCAACCCTATTTTAGTAAAATAACCATACATTCCTCATATGATGTTCAAATTCGACGATTGTTTTTGCTACGGGTTCGTAATTACGGTACAAATCTAATGCTTTAATCAAAAAAGAAATTAGAGCTCATTTGTTCAATATGATATCATTTATGCTTGAAAAAACAACGTCCAAACATAAGAAAAACGAGCGCAATACCAATCCAAGCATATCCGAAACTCACCCGAGGCCCTCGGGACCTCAACCAAAAATTCCAACAAGTCATATATCACTACCCGAACTTAGCCGAACCTCCTGAATACCCAAAACAACACCAAAACACCAAATCAACCTCGAATTCAAGCCTAAGAACTTCTAAACTTTCAAAATTCGCCAACGACACCGAAACCTATCAAACCACGACTGAATGACCTCAAATTTTGCACATACTTCCTAATTTATCATATGGAGCTACTGGAGCTCCCATACTACCGAGCGAAATGCAAATGCTCAAAACGACCGGTCGGGTCGTTACATTCTCCCCCACTTAAATATACGTTCGTCCTCGAACGTGCCAAGAGTTGTTCCTAAGCCGTCAAACTGCCGTGTAACCTTACCATGCATATACCCCGGGGAAATCCCGTCACCCTATTTCATACAGGTCTGACAATACAACATAATTAAAGATCATTACTTCAACCTTAACTTGTAACCTACAAAATCCAATTTTCAACATCCGGAATTTATTACAAGACTCGAACTTCGCATCTACACACTGCATAATCCTGAACAAGCTATATCAAGTCACAAATCAAATACCCATTAGTCCTTGCTACATCTCAAGTAAACCTTTCTCATCACATTCGATCAATTCGAACACAATCTCGCAGTCAAATCATACTCGCCACATAGCCATCAAATCACAAATCCCACTAATAGGGAAACCAACAGACATATAAGCACGTGCTCACACAATCGAAATCTTCGTACTCCAGCTACAGACAAAACTCAGCCTCAAGTCCTCTAGACTGGCCTGTCATCAGCACGCCGTAATTACATCTCGCACCTCAACCATAAAATCGCAAGCCGTTGATGCACAACTGATACCGAGTACTCATGTGCGCATGCGAATGCGTGGAAGGAATTCAAAGAGTTACACTTCAAGCTGAATCAATACAGCACGATAAGAATTCAAGAATGTAAAATTTTCCTAAAGGTTATGCAGCTTCTCAAAAATAAGTACAGACGTCTCCGTAACGATTCGCGAGACTCTACTAAACCCGATCATGAGTCGTGAGACCTATGTAACCTAGGCTCTAATACCAACTTGTCACGACCCGAAAAACCAACCCGGCCGTGATGGCGCCTATCGTGTTACTAGGCAAGCCTACTTCCCGAAATATTACTATTGATTGATTTTAAAAATTTAATAAAATAATATCAACATTTAAAGTTCTCGTAAACTAAATCAACTCTAAATAATATTAATATAAAGTGCGAAAACAGCTCCAAACATCAGGGTGTCACTAGTCATGAGCGTCTAAAACTATCAACTAAGATATATAAACTGTCCAAAAGAAGAAATAGATGATAAAAAGAGTAACAAGGTCATGCAAACGCTAGCAGCTACCTTACAGTACATATAGTCGGCCTGAACTCAACGATCTTCGCCTTCCAACTCACCTGGATCTGCACATATAGTGCAGGGTGTAGTATGAGTACAACCGACTCAGTAGTAACAGAAATAACTAAGGAACTGAGTAGTAGTGACAAGCTAAACAAAACAGTCCAATTATTATTCAAAATTTAAAAATAAACAAAAATAAACAGGTAAGTTCCATAACTCAGTAATTGCCACAAAGAAATTTAAACTGATAAATGCAGCAACCACACAAATAAATACTATCTCACAGTAGTGTCACTCCATCACTCATCACTCGCACTCAACACTCAACACTCAATACTCAACACTCAATACACTCAACTCCGGAGGGGATCCCAAAGCCCAAGCTCTAGGCACGGACAGCTCACATACCATAATATGCTCTAAGCACGGACAACTCACGTGCCATAATATCAATACATGGATCCGCACGGACAGCTCACGCGCTATGGTATCAATACCTAGACCCGCACGGACAGCTCACATGCTATGCGGATAGCTCACGTGCTATGGTATTAATATCCTTACAACCAGGCCCTTGGCCTCATTCAGTTATGTACCTCTCCAGACTCACAATGCGCCACAAATAAGGGGACACAACCCACATCGAGTATCACAACATATCAGCAAATAATAGAGACTGAGGTAAGCATGTACTATAATTTTTATGACTGAGTACTAATAACGTGAGCATGAATAAAGCCTAAACAATGATCTCTAACATGAAGGCAAACAAGTTCAACAACAAGTAAACACATAACCACATATAATAGTTATTAGGCCTCACAGCCTCACGGGATGGACCAAGTCTCAATCCGTCACGGTGCACACCCACACGCCCGTCACCTAGCGTGGGTATCACTTCCACACAATCACATGATATCGAATCTCCGGGTTTATACCCTCAAATCCAGAGTTAAAACTGTTGCTTACCTTAACCGCGTAAAAATCCTACTCCAGGATGCCCTCGTCTGTGGACTCGGTCTCCAAAAGCTCCAAATCTAACTAAAATCAAAATACTACTATCAACATAGGCTAAAGAATCGAATTCCACAATAAAAACTACAGAATATGCCAAAAATCCGAAATCGACCAAAACCCGGCCCCCGGGCCCACATCTCGAAACCAGTCAAAAATGGAAGAATAATAATTCTCGTCCTCTCCCGAGTCTAATCATATAAAATTTATTAAAATCTCACTCTGTTTGGTCCCTCAAATCCCTACCTAAAACTCTCCAAAACTCAAGCTCTAACTCCCTCAATTTCACTTTGAAATCATCAATCAAATCCAAAAAATGAAGATGGATTCATGAAATATAACCAAAACCGAGTAGAGAATACTTACCCCAATCCCTATGGTGAAAATCGCCTCCAAAATCGTCCAAATCCGAGCTCCCCAACTCATAATATGACTAAATGAACAAATCCTTATTTTATATATTTTTCTGCCTCGTTTCTTATGTGAAATGATCCTGAAACTCACTTTTTATGCCACCAATGGATTCCCAGTGAAATTCTAGTCAAGTTAGGCTTTTGAATCACTCAATTTGACTTTATAATGAAGGAGATATGTAGGTTTTAATATTTGCAAATAATGCAGATTTTTAAATACGCCGTCAATTGGCAATTTCGTAATTAATCTGAAAAATCTTGCAACCCTATTTTTAGTAAAATCACCATAAATTCCTCATATGATGTCCAAATTTGACGATTCTTTTGCTACGGGTTCGTAATTACGGTACGGATCTAATTCTTCAATCAAAAAAGATATCAGAGCTCATTTGTTCAATATGATATCATTTATGCTTGAAGAAACGACGTCAAAACATAAGAAAAACGAGTGCAATACCAATCCATCCAAACATATTTGAAACTCACCCGAGGTCCTCGGGACCTCAACCAAAAATTTCAACAAGTCATATATCACTACCCCAACTTAGTCGAACCTCCGGAACACCCAAAACAACACCAAAACACCAAATCAACCTCGAATTCAAGCCTAAGAACTTCTAAACTTCCAAAATTCGCCAATGACGCCGAAACCTATAAAACCACGTCCGAATGACCTCAAATTTTGCACACACACCCTAATGCATCATATGGAGCTAATGGAGCCCCCAAACTATCGAGCGAAATGCAAATGCTCAAAATGATCGGTCGGGTCGTTACACCTCAATAATATCTTCTGACCGTTATAGCTGCCCAATAACAGTCTGGATGCTGGCAATATGCTTCACATTGAATAAAACCTTGTTCTCGACCTCCACGACACTGACCAAGACACAAGAAACATGTAGAAACTCACAACCACCCATGAAGTCAACAATCCAAGAAGCTCTCCCGTCCCTCAAGAGCCATTGCCCAAATCTGAGCAGAAATATCATCATCCTTCCAACCACTCCTCACCCCAAAATGATAGTGCGAATCTCAAATCTAAGAACCTCTTCTCAGCCGATACTAGCAGCCCAGCTAACAACTAATCACGGAACCACACAGATTCTCATAACACGGTTCGTACACCAAACAACATTAACCCAGGCATGAAGCAAAATAGAAGGAAAACAAGGTATGAAGATTATCTAACAGTGCAACAGATATAATAACAAAGTGCAGTTTCATCAACTTATCCCACAAAGGGAAAATATAACACAATGTAAACACAAAGGAATGGTATCTCACATAACATCCGCTGCGGTGTGCAGCCCGACCCCAAATATATCAATCCACATAGGGATACTCATCGAGCCAAAATGCTCAGGTTCACTGATCACATGAATGTTGACATCCAACACAATAGAATGCACAAGTATAACTATGGGAAATGAATAGAAATATAACAACATGGAGGAAAACAAGCACAACTAAGGTGCAATGAGCAAATTAACATCACGAGGCCCATCTTGCTCACATTGCCATAAGGCCTGAACGGAATTACACATGCATGGAGAATATTCATACAACCTCACAACCCACCACATCATAAGAGAGTAGCACATAACATAGGCCAGTGGAACAAATAATATCCATACTACCGGGTAACAAAACCATGATATCAACTTCAGAAGAGTACCTAAACCTGATCCGATATAAAGTACACATTCTCGTTAGGCTTTCAAATATCCCCCAAACCAAATCCTGATCATTCCCAAATAGGTAAATATCCCTCCACAAGTCCATAGCAACCTGCCGACAATGTATGCCATTAGTTATCCCATTCTCAACATTTCTTCATAATCCACAAACAAGAAATGGTCCGCATATGAGGACATCCAGCTCCAAAACCTCAGGAATACCATAGTTTGCATACCCGATCTCAAGTACACTACCAGAATGGCTGATACATCACTGAAACCCCCATCATCTTACTGAAGCACCCCTGTCAATTTTCCATCTACGTAACTAAACTTGAACCTTAGAAGCCTCAAAACCCCCTAATCACCATACCACTAGCCAAGCATCTGCAACCCATAACACAATGTACCTTCCTGAAATGCACGTTATTCACATATGATATCCAATAATGCCAACATTCTATCAACTTCTGATATCCATCCAGGAGACAACCATAATGTACGACATATTCCTTATGCCCATAGCAGACAACCGACTCAAGATGTGGTCGAAACCACCGAGAACTCTCTAAGACCCGCCCACACGCAAACAAGATATCAGGATCGCATCTCCCCAACTCAACCGAGTCACCCAAACTGTCCAACCCAAAAGTACTGCCATAGATGCCAGTAGAGAATTCCTATTCGAAAATGACCAATTACTTCCATTGCTGACCCAACACCACATAGCTGACCTATTTCTTCGAATACTCCTTGTCTTTCCTCTAGGTAACACTTATCCCTGTCGATACATAATGATCCCAACCAATGCCCAATGCAGAATATCCTAGCACGAACCACGTAGCCTAGAAGCTCATAAACCACCGTATTTCCTCTGAAGCACCCCATAATGCCGCAACCAAGATGCCCACGCTGAATAAATCTCCTATGAATCTGAAGTTGTCTCTCCGACTTCCTTTGATACTGAAATGTAGACCCATAAATGACGCGGAAACACCGCAAGCCCCCAACATCATCCCATGCAAGATCTCAGACCTTAATCGTATGCAAATTTCGGGGAACTTTCCAATATCATATATACGCATCTCAGGCTAAAACTTATGTAACACTTGACTCTGCAATCTGAATGCCGCTAATGGACTCCCCCTCTTGGCGCAAAGTCATAGAAAACAACATCTGATGATCCATAACACTAACCTTCATAGCTCGTACAACACCAATCACAAAGTACTCCTAGTCATCTACTAAGCGCACTCCCATTCTCGTGACAATCAAACTCACTTCCTTCAGTGCCTTGAATGATAAAATGTACCTTTCACTGAGTAGAAATCCTATAAAACCCACATAGTCTCCAATACCTCCAACTATTCTCAATTCAACATCCACCTCGTGACCCTACCATGATCGCGACGACTAGTCAACCAATTAAACCTTCCCAAGCTCGTACTTATCAACCAGATGACAGAACCCGCTGCACCTTCGCATGAACAACTGAATAGTCTCTCAATACCTCCGCATCCTCAGTATGGACGACACGTTGAGACAATGTTTGAGCATCCATGGTCCCCTCGTAGCCCATCTGTAGCATCACAAACTATTGGCGCATAGCTGATATCGAGTGCGCAATATGATACACGAGTTGATACAAAGAACATAAGATATATGCTTCGAGCTGAATCAATGTCGCACGATAAGGAAGGAAAGAGGTGGAATTTCTTGATAGTTTCTGTAGCCTCTCGAAGATAAGTACAGACATCTCCGTACCGATCCACAAGAATCTATTAAATTTGTTTATGACTCGTAGCACCTATGAACCTAGAGCTCTGATACCAACTTGTCACGATCCAATTTCTCCTTCGTTGGGTATCGTGATGGCACCTAGTCTTAGGGACTAGGTAAGCCTAGCATTTATTGAATATATTAATAAATAACATGTGACAACTTTAGAAAAGAAATCCTCTATAAAATTTACAATTTTCCAAAATCGGTAGTAGAATTCATAAGCCTTTCTAGGAGAAGTTTTACATAATGAACACATCACTGTTCCAGAATCAAAGAAACAATGAAAATAAATACATTAAAGGGTGACTTCGGAGCCTGCGAACGCCCGACAGGTGTACCTTGAAGTCTCCAGCCACACCAAGCATGAGTCTCAAAACCTACTCGATCCGGAGTACCTGACTCTGCACAAAAATGTGCAGAAACGTAGCATGAGTACATCACAAAAATACCCAGAAAGTATCAAGCCTAATCTCGGTAGAGTAGTGATGAGGCCAAGTCAAGACACTTACTAAACATCTAAACCTGTGCAGAATATGACATAAAGCTAACAAGAAAGGAATATTAAAGAAATGTCAATAGCAACAGAAATCAGATTACAAAGAGTAATAACGATAAGGGAAACACGACTGGCAACGAGAAATTCCAAGTAAATAGACAACAACATAGTTGGGGTACAGACATGGGTAAATGTGCTCAAGTAGGAAAACCGATGTCAACTCAACCAATCAAATCGTTTCTAATGCACGACTCCAATAATCCCAATTCTTGTAATTTCATACCACAGATCTCATCTCTCAAACCTTTAACACACATGGCACCTTGTGCCCACAATATTTCCATCTCACCTTACACGACAATTTTCACATGTTACTCAGTACATAATATCCATGACAAATGCTAATTAGGATGTTCGAAAGACTTTATATATACATGTCGAAAAGTAAAACTGCAGCTTCTGAACCAAGTAGGAATTCAATGAGAAAAATGAGCTTATTTTGAAAATCATTTGGTTAATGAAAATAACCTCTTTCAAATAAGTATAACACCGGATAAACTACTAGATTTAATATAGAATTTACTGAATTACAATATAATGACAATTCCTTTTTAAGTAAAATAAAAACCTCAGACAAGTCAAGGAGATTATGTTGAGAAATCAATTGAAGTAAAATATCACAGCTAGTAGAAATGGTAAGTATAAAAATAAACGACGGGTTTTAACTTGAAAATCACACAAGGCAACATGATATCAATTCTTTTATTTATCTAAAGTCACTGTATTACTAACAACTCAGTAGGACATGAGACAATGACTCAACGTAGTAAATTCATATAGAGAATCAATTATCAGAATAATAGTATTAGGAAAAAGAACTCAGAAAATGACGCAAGGCGCTAAGTCAACGACAATAACTCATCCTCAGAAAAAAGTAAAGAACCGAGAATACAAATTCTCAGAATCTCGTATGAAAGAACCGAAACCAATGCAACAAAGCAGGGAATACAAAACACAAAGCACGTTGCAGCGCGCAACCCGATACCATCGTATAATATCAACATCACAATTCACCCTTATTCCACCATATCAATTCACCCTTATTTCACCTGTTGCGGCGTGCAACTCGATCCCACTGTACAATATCAATATCATACCAATAAATAAAATATGTTGCGGCGCACAACCCGATCCCACCATATAATATCAATATCATATTTCACCCTTATTTCCTCATAACAGTCCACCCTTATTTCACATGTTGCGGCGTGTAACCCGATCCCACCATATAATAGCAATATTACAATATAAATATCTTCCTTTATTTCACATGTTGCGGCGTGCAACCCGATCCCCCTTACAATAATTTAAATCAAAAACAATAATTTAACGACTTTATTTACAAGAATTTCTACAATCAAGGGTATCAGTACACAACGACAAAAAAACCACATAAAATCCGGAGGAACACAACAATTATACAAAAATGACAGGGTAGATAAAGTACATGGTAACAAAGTATGCAATCATAACAATTAAGACAAGCAACACATAAGTGCAAGACATAGAACAATTCAACAATTAAGCAGTAACAAAACAATAAGAAATACAATAACTTCAACTACGGCATATAAGGCCAAGTAACGAGCAAGGAGTACAATAGGTGCTAGCAACGTCAAAAAAGGCATGTAAGAATAGACTAACAACGAGATACCACATGTTATGCCAATTCAATTAAAGACATGGAAAGACACTAGACAATCCAAACCGGTCAAATACCATATATAAACTGGGTACCCACTCGTCACCTTGCGTACACGGCTTTAACATAACAAGATAGCACAATTTACTCAGTTCCTATGGGGTAGTTTCCTCCCCCCTGCCCCCACAAAGTTAGGCAAGACACTTACCTCGATTCGGCTAAATCAATACTCAAATTATCTTTTCCTTTACAAATTCACCTCCGCTCGGCTCAATCTAGCCAAAGACGACTTAAATATATCAAACAATGCAAGAGAAAACAACTTCAATTAACAAAGTTGTGATCTTTATACAATCTGCAAAAGGTCAACAAAAGTCAACCCTGGGTCGCACCTCGGAACCCGATAAAATTTACAAAACCCGAACATTCATTCCAATGCGAGTTCAACAATACTAAAATTATCAAGTTCCAATACCAATTCGTTCTTCAAATCATCATTTTACATTTTGAAAGATTTTATAATTTTTTCCCAAATTTTCCTTTAGATTCTAATGAATTTGACGTTAAACCTAAGATATAATCACAAAATATGATAGAAAATTGATTATAGATACTAAGCCAATGATTGTAGATGAAATTTCTCTCTCAAAATTGCCCACTCTCGGACCTAGGTTTCAAAATATGATAAAATGAAGCTAAGTCCCAAAATGAGAATCTCAATACCATCCTCAGATGTCGCATTTGCGACATCAGGATCGCAAATGCGATGCTCGCAAATGCGACAAAGATATCGCAAATGCGAAGGCTGGCCAGCTCTATCAGAGTCGCAGATGCGACATAAGACTCGCAAATGCGAGCTGAGTGTTTTTCGGAAAAGCGACAGTTTGTGTCACAAATGCAGAGCTACCTAATCGCAAATGTGTTGGTTGATTTCCCAATGCACACGCAAGTGTACGTGGTCGACAAGTAATATAGGAT
>ML369454.1:1667-22449 GCA_005239525.1 Nicotiana knightiana
GATGAAACTTGCAACATTTTCCTTCTTTACCTCCTTAAGAGAAACAACTTCATCCCATTTTGAGAAGTAGTCGGTTGCAGCCAAGATGTATAAGTGCCCACTAGAAGACTTCAGCAGTGGTCCCACAACATCCAATCCCCAAGCGTCAAACGACCAGGATGCAACAATCGGGTGCAACACTTCAGGAGGTTGATGAATAAAATTCGCATGGAATTGACAAGCCTTGCATCTTCGAGCGTAGTCCAAACAGTCTTTTACCATCGTTGGCCAATAATATCCCATCCTTTTTATATGGAAGTGGAGCTTTGGTCCAGACTGGTGCGACCCACATACCCCAGAATGTGCCTCTTGCAAAGCTTGGAGTACTTCTTCTTCCCCTAAGCATCGGAAGAGTACTCCCTCGAATGACCTTCTGTATAGAGTGTCTTTGTAGTAAAGGAAGCGGGGTGCACGACGACAGATTTCAGTCCTTCTCCTCGGATTTTCTGGAAGTATCCCATAGCACAAGTAGTCGATAATGGGTTGTCGCCATTCTTCTTTCTCAACTTCAGAAACAGCGACAAGATGCTCACGTTTATTTTCTTCACCTTCAACCTCATTTAGTGGCGGTACTACCCATTTTTGGCAGAAAGTAACTTGCGCTTGATCAGGCAGGGTTAACGATGAAGCTAAGGCAGCTAAAGCATCAGCCTTCTTATTTTCTTTCCTTGGCACATGCTGAATAGTCACATCATTGAGCCACCCCATTAACGTTTTAGTGTAATCATGATATGCGCGTAGTTCAGGCTTCTTAACCTCGTAACTACCCAAAAGCTGATTGACCACTAACTGGGAGTCACCAAAGACTTGCAATGGCAATTGCTTCATATCAACGGCCATTTCAAGCCCAAGTGTTAATGTTTGATACTCAGCAACATTGTTGGAATAGAGTTGTGTCAAGGTGAAGGAGTAGGGCAAGACTTCACCTTGGGAAGTGACAAATACTACGCCAGCACCAGCTCCCCCGCGATGCGCAGCACCATCAAAGTACATCTTCCATGGAGGTTGAACTTCAACGACCATTGCATCCTCATCATGTAGTTCATCAGTTAGCTCCCAGTCATCAGGTATCGGATGATCTCCCAAGAAGTCTGCCAATGCTTGTCCTTTTACAACCTTTTGAGGGATGTACAAGATCTCGAATTGTTGAAATTGGAGATACCATCTCGCTAGTCTATCACTAAGAACGGGTTTTAACATCATGAGCTTGATGGGATTTGCTTTGGAAACAAGACGGACAACATGAGCTTAAAAGTAGAGCTTCAACTTTTGAATTGAGAAGACTAGCGCCAAACACAAATTTTCAATTGGTGAATAATTCAGCTCATTTGGTGTCATCATCCTGCTCAAGTAGTAAAGGGAGTTTTCTTTCCCCTCACTATTTTCTTTGGCCAACAATGCTCCAACTGACCTTTCTTGCGCCGTAATGTATAGTATCAATGGCTTTCCAGGTATAGAAGCTGCTAAAACTGGAGGCTTCATCAAGTAGGCTTTGATACTTTCGAAAGCGTTGCTAGAAGCTTGATCCCACTTGAAAGGAACGCCTTTCTTCATGAGGCGACTAAATGGTTGGCACCTTCCAGCTAGGTTTGAGATGAATCTCCTAAGGTATGCTAGCTTTCCTTGCAGACTTTTCAATTCATGAATATCCCGAGGCTCAGGCATTTTCAAAATAACATCCACTTTGGCTTGATCAATTTCGATCCCTCGATGCTGGACAATGAAACCAAGGAACTTTCCAGAAGTAACTCCAAAGGCACATTTCAATGGGTTCATCCTAAGTTGGTACCTCCGGAGCAACTCAAATACCATTCTCAAGTCTTTCAAGTGGTCGCCCTTCTTTCTTGATTTTACCACCAAGTCGTCAACATAGCATTCGACATTCTTGTGGAGAAGATGGTCGAAAATATTCTCCATAGCCTTTGGTACGTAGCACCAGCGTTCTTCAATCCAAAAGGCATCACCTTGTAGCAATAAATACCCTTTTGAGGTGTGGAATACAGTAAGCTCTTCATATTTTGGTGCCATGCGGATTTGGTTATAGCCCGACGAACCGTCCATGAAAGACATTTCTTTGTAACCAGTAGTAGCATCGATCATTAGCTCTGGAATAGGAAGCGGGAATTCGTCTTTGGGACACCCATTGTTGAGATACCTGAAGTCAACACATACTCGAATCTGTCCATTCTTCTTCCTTACAGGAACAATACTTAAAATCCATGTTGGGTATTTAACCTCCCGAATAAATTCCGCTTCAATGAGTTTGTTAACTTTGGTTTCAATCAGGGGAACCAAGTCCGGCCCAAAGCGCCTTCGAGCTTGCTTAACAGGACGAGCGCCATTCTTGACCGCAAGGTGATGGACTGCCACTTTAGGGTCCAAGCCAGGCATTTCTTTGTAACTCCAAGCAAATACATCCCTAAACTCCTTGAGTAACTCAATATAAGTGCTTTCTTCATCAACTTCTAGTAAAACACTTAGGTAGGTGGGTCTTGGTTCTTCATCGGTGCTAAGGTTAACTTTTTTTAAAGCATCAACAGTTGCTTTCACCCCTTTTTCAAGTTCCGGGGGAGCATCTTTCGCATCTTCATTTTCTTGAGGGTCCCCATCGTTGAAGGATATGTGATAACACGATGAAACATCGTCCAATTTCTCATCATCCTCCATTAGAGATAAACCCACACTTTTTTCGTCTTCATTACGTTCTTTAGTGTATACCACAGTGTATGGCTTCACCTTCAGTACTTCATCACATGAAACTATGACTTCTGTCTGTCGCCTCATTCTAGAAGGAACCAAACTTTGGAAATCTTTAGAGACCCTCTGAATTTTGGGCAAAACAGGTGTTCTTGTAGTTTGATAATTTCTATGGAAATTATTCACCTTCTTTAATGGACCCAATCTCTCAAATACGAAAGTCCTCACAGTTGATTTTCCAAGTCTGTCAAAAACAGAAGGTCTGTAGAAGCGGCAGATTCATTTTTTACAGTGATGTGATTGCTACTCGCCCTTCTGATGGAGATGCGCACTGGTGACGATTGCTTGTATCCAAAACCTTCTCGTGGTTGCCTCGTTACAGCTTCTGATGGGAGCTTCCTTAACTTTGACGGCTCATCGTGATTGTATCCAGCTTTCGCAAATAGCTTGTAAGCATTAGGATCAAAGCCTTCATCTGTTCGCTTTGTAGGGAGTTCCACATTTTGTAAATGATTTTGAGCTACAAACCCTGCAAGCGGCTTCGAGGACAACTTTACTGCCTCAATTCGTTTCACCAGAAAAGTTAACTCCTTTAGTGTGTTGGTTTGGAGATTAGATGATTCACCCCTCGTCTTTCTTCCTTTTAGGGACATATTGGAACTTAGGGCTTACTTTCTTGCCATAAGATGCAATATCCCCTCTATGAGATTTATCCACGTTGGGTTGCACCTCCTCAGTAACAACTTTGGCTTTACCGATAGTTACCTCAGCTCTTATGGGCTCGTCATTCTTGCTTTTTATGTCATCATCAACTTTTAGCTCCTTCACAATGTGTTTTTTCAAGTAGAACTTTGCATCAGCGAAGTGTGACTCCGCCTCAGTGAATGGCGCATCATCGGCAATTATCACCTTCTCGACTTCACCCTCGTAGTATTTTAAACATTGATGGTAGGTAGACGAAACTACTTTATTCTCATGTATCCAAGGCCTTCCAAGCAAGACATTGTATGAAGTCTTCGCATACATCACATGCAACCATGCACTTGATTGCATATCTTCAATCGTGATTCCCAGCCTGATCGCGCCTATGGCTCTTTGCCCCCCGGTTGAATCCTTGGATCATCACACGACTTTCTGAGAGTTCGTTCATGAGAATACCAAGTTGTTTCACAGTGTGAATTGGCAAAATGTTCACTGAGGGTCCTCCATCAACGAAAATTCGGTTTACCCTTTCATCACGCATATAGACAACCAGGTACAATGGGCGGTTATGAGGAGTGTCACCTAGCAGAAGATCGTCACTTGTGAATGTGACTTTTTCCTCACAAGCATCAACTTCTTGAGTAGTGGAGTCGATGAGATTTTCCGAAGATGGTGTCGACGGTAGGTCATCACTCCTTTCTTTCCCTTCATCAGTATGGCAACAATATGCATCAATACCCCCATGGGAAATCTTTGTGCAGAACCAACTTGGTAAAAACTCCTCCAAGGTCAATGGATGTCGTGGCTTTTGAGGGTGGTGCACCTCCACTTTCGCTTTCTTTACGTGCTTAACTGGGTTCCATCTCCTAGGTCCTTTCATCATTATCTTCGTCGTTGGTTGTTCCATTGACCCTTTTCGTGGGCCCCTTTTGTGGCGCCTACGACGAGTCACCAACGTCCAACCTTCATCATCCTCAGGTTGACCGTCTTCAACCTTGTAGTTCTCCAGTAATTCTTGATCTTTACTTTCTTTGGAACTACATAATTTGTCTGGATTGAATGAGCCAGATATGATAGAGACTTGGTTTGCGCTTGCTTCCTCATCTTCAAGCACGATATTCTTTTCACGAGCCAAGTCCATAACTTTGTTCTTGAAGACAAAGCATTCTCCAGAGGGTGGCTCACAAGTCGATGATATTTGCAGTAATTTGGGTCATCGATTTTCTCAGCTTCATTTGGTCGCTTCATCTCTGGAAGCTCAATGAGATTTAACTCGAGGAGTTCTTCAAAAATAGCCGGCACATCAGAATCTAGAAATAGGTAATATTTCTCTTGCATTTCTTTTAGAGTCAACTTTCCACTTGGCTTATATTGAAACGAAGTGGATTTCATACTCTGCTTCTTGCTCACCTTCGTCGTGAACTTCACAGGTGATGTGTTGACATTCATAGCTTCTTTATTTTTAGATCTCGGTACAAACTTGCTCCATTTTCTGACTTCTTGCTTGTCGTTCCCTTTGCGAGGTTTATAGATGGGCAGCCTTTCGTTCCCAGCAAAGGCCATGCTTAATTCCATGTCATGGGAATGAGTTGCAAGTTCTTCAAATGTGTCAGGCTTGATACCTTGAAAGATGTAGCGCAACACCCAATGCATACCTTGGATGCACATCTCTATGCCAGAAGCTTCACTAAGCCTGTCTTTACAGTTGAGGCTTGCATTCCTCCAACGATTGATAAAGTCGATAACTGGTTCACTCTTCCGTTGACGAGTACTTGTGAGTTCTATCATACTCACAGTACGTCTCGTGCTATAAAAGCGATTGAGGAATTCTTGCTCTAGTTGATCCCAACTATCAACAGATCCAGCCTCGAGGTCCGTGTACCAATCAAAAGCATTTCCTTTTAATGAGCGGACAAACTGCTTGACAAGGTAATCTCCATAAGTCTCAGCATTGTTGCATGTCTCAACAAAGTGCGCCACATGTTTCTTTGGATTGCCTTTGCCATCAAATTGTTGAAATTTCGGAGGTTGATAGCCAATAGGCATCTTCAACATATCGATCCTTGAAGTGTACGGCTTTGCATAGGTAAAGGAGGACTTGGACGCAACTTCATATTTGTATTTTATAGTCCCTTCAATAAACTCCTTTAGTTGATTGATTGGAATCATCCCTTACGAAGAGACTGGAATTTCCTTAGTGGATGCAACTTGTCGTGGGGGAGCATCAATCTCTTGGACTTCTGGGAGTTTGCCAGGTGCATGGGTGGATTCTTCTTCCATCAANCTTGGTCAAGCCAGCGATTTCTTCCGTCAAGTTTGCCAACTGCTCCTCCACAGATGAAGTGTTTGTTACCATGGCCTGCATGATTGTCATGGACGATGGAGAGTAGCATGGATTTTCACACAGATTGATCCTTGATTGGCTCACGCTATGTGGTGTAAGTGGGGAGGATCCATCACTTGAAGCGTCATCATCTTCCTTCATAGCAGAGTGCTTGGATCTGGAGAGGTCAAGCAGAGCAAGAGTTTTCTTGATCTTTTCAGCAACATCGCTTCCTCCTTCGGATGCATTTGTGGAAGATCTTGATCCTTTTGAGGATGAAGATCCGAAAACAGGGGTAGATACGGACGGCATTTGGGGTGCTTGTTGTCCTAACGAGCTTGCTTTGCTCCTCGTAACTGGTCCAAAGCTTCCAAAGGTAACTTCGAGTATGTTTTCCACATCAGTATAGAACCTGGAATTAGCAGCCTTGGCGGAAGTTGAACTGGAGTTGATTTTCTTGGAAGTCATTTCGTTGTTCTTGAACTTTGGTGATTGAAAAGTTGAGATGAGAGGTAGAGATTGTCCCACTGGGCATGCCAGAATTTGTAGACAAAAAATTTGGATCGAGAAAATAAAATCAAGATTGAAAAATATTGCAACAATCGTAGTATTTTATATCAAATATTTGAGTGTACAATCTCTATGAATCCCCTGATTCTTCCTTCCAATAATAAATAAATTCAAGGGACTTTGAGCTTGATCTTGAATCTATATTTGTTGTCACGAACTGTGATCTTGTTCTTGAGCTTGAGCTTAATTGCTTGAACTTGACCTTGATTCGTTCTTCGTTCTTGAACTTGAACTTGATTTCTTGAATTTGAACTTGATTGCTTGAAGCTTGAAACTTGTGGAGAAATTTGCGGCGTTTGATCCACGAACTCTCTCTTGCTTCTTGTTATAACTTCTGGTGTCTTTTCTGAGTTATGAAGACCTCTATTTATAGTGTGGAAGGGAGGAGTTGTGATAAGAACAAACTCTTTCCGACCAATCAAATTGAAGTGTGACATGGCCGCATTTGATTGGCTAGAACATGTCACTTGCACACATGGCACGATTTCATTGGCCTTTTAATGTGACTTGACATGCCTTGTCATTTTGACACGTAGCATGATCTTATTGTCTCTTCTGTTTGACTTGGCATGCCACGTCATTTGACACGTGGCACCGAACTGGACCTCTAGGAAAATGACATTTTGGGCCTAATGAAGTGGGCTCATCATTTGTAGCCCAACTAAATGGGCTAGCCCAATGGATTAAGACTTATTTATTTAATCCATATATGTTGGACTTATATAATTAATTCAATTATATTAGCCCATAATATTTATTTGTACCAATAACATCCAACTTACTTTATGAATTTAATTTTAATAAAATTTATATGCATACAACTACTATTTATTATACTCTAATAAAAGTTATATAAATTGACTCTAACGGCTGATGCGGTAATTCCGGGATATAACATATGATAATTTCCCACCTGTGGAATTATAGGGGGAAGTACACGGTTAACCACTAATAACACATGTATTTACTTTTAAGCCACTGTTTAAAATATCTTTAGTCTTTAGCCACTGCTTTAATAAATTTTAACTGCCCGGATGAAAATACCCTTCTGCTCATGTCCTTAACTTTTGAACTTAACTTCAGGACTACATGTCTTTAACTTTTGAACTTGGAGCTCTAAGTTCAGGACTTCAGGACTACATGTCCTTAACTTTTGAACTTAACTTCTGGACTACATGTCCTTAACTTTTGAACTTGTAACTCTAAGTTCAGGACTACATGTCCTTAACTTTTGCACTTGATACTCTAAGTTCAGGACTTCAGGACTACATGTCCTTAACTTTTGAACTTAACTTCAGGACTACATGTCCTTAACTTTTGAACTTAATATGTCTTTAACTTTTGAGCTTGTTAGTCTAAGTTCAGGACTTCAGGACTTCAGGACCTATTGTCCTTAACTTTTGAACTTGTAACTGTAAGTTCAGGACCTATTATCCTTAACTTTTGAGCTTGTTAGTCTAAGTTCAGGACTTCAGGACCTATTGTCCTTAACTTTTGAACTTGTAACTGTAAATTCAGGACCTATTGTCCTTAACTTTTGAGCTTGTTAGTCTAAGTTCAGGACCAAGTGTCCTGAACTTAAAATTGTCCTTAACTTTTGAACTTGTAATTCTAAGTTCATGACCAAGTGTCCTTAACTTTTGAACTTAAAATAATAGTTAGGTGATATAGATTTTGTTTATATATCTACAATATATAAAAGTGAAACTCTTCTTCTTTTTTCCCTTTCTTCTCGACCAAACAAAGGAATTGCATGAATTCCATTACAAGTGCGTTTCCGTGCAACAAACCAAGTTCTCATTCTTATAGCTAACAAATACTCACAATCGTAAATATTTGACATAGGTATGAAGAAAGAAAGAAAACCAGAAAGAGCTTTTCCGTGCAAGTTCAACAGCTCTTCAGATGCGGATAGATTAGGCAATGGTTTTACAAAGATATAACAAAACAAAAGTTGGACTTTTGAATTTCTATTTGCGACAGTTATTTCAAGGGACATTGGTCAGATGTCAAAACCTTAAATGCAAAGAATCTGAAAATGGATCTATCCAACCTATGATACGACTGTATTTTTGTTTGGGAAGGAAAGGGTAACAACGTCCTTTCATATTAATTTTAATAGACTAGTGACTACTTGTGCTCAACATTAAAAATACTGGATAAAAAGTAAATACCATTTTAAATAATGGCTACCCATACAATTTTTACTGGAATTATACTAGGTTTATTTCTGTAATAAAAGTAAACTAAATTGATTGACTGATTTTTGTCACGTTCATATCTTTGTTTATTTATTTATTTTTAATTTTTTATGATGCTAATACCTGAATCAGCTTGTGCATACCTGGACTATTTCATTGGGGTACCTGGTATCACCTGCCGGTATGATACCGAGTAACTCTGCCCACAAAATCGTAAACAGATCCTTATTTATTAACTAGTGCATCGGTGACTACTATTTTATTTAGAAGAATTAACCCAAATAGCCGCTCACCCAATCTCTTAAACTAAAAATAGCCGACGGATGTATACTATATGTATAATTCATGTATAACATATATATAACTGTATGTAATTAATGTATAATCTATGTATACTGGTTAGAAAAAGTAAACATTAAATTTGACCGGCTATTTGCGTAACAATCCCTTTTATTTAACCTGTTATAGCATATTGTTGTTTTATCTTTCAAATTGTTTGAATTTAAATTATTATACACAATTATCTGTAATTAATTTTTAAATGACTTGATATTACAAAAAAGTACAGCTGCCCACCAAAATAGTAACTGATAAATATATATTTTTGTATAGTAATGTGTGTGTATATATATATATATATATATAATTATTTTTTTGAGCTACTGTTTTTGTAAATCTTAAAATACTATAACAAATACTCATCAACCACAAAAATTTGGGCCAATTG
The DNA here is from genome assembly GCA_005239525.1 of Nicotiana knightiana. Taxonomy (NCBI): domain Eukaryota; kingdom Viridiplantae; phylum Streptophyta; class Magnoliopsida; order Solanales; family Solanaceae; genus Nicotiana; species Nicotiana knightiana. Next base: position 10,927 of record ML369454.1, read on the forward strand.
CCCAATTATATGGATTCTCGTTATTCGTGACGTTCCAATTAAGTTTTATCTCAATTTAATTTTAATGAAACTGAAAAACTAAAGAAAAAAATATGCGGGGTGAATGTGGGTGTGAGTGTGAAACGGGTGTATGCGGACGTAAATATTATGCGGGGTGGGGCGGAGCGGGTTAAAATCTTCGCGGGTTTGGCCCGCAACCGCACTTTGCCGTCCCTATTATTATTGTGTTAAAATCTCAACAAAGAAAAGGGTTATATACCGGAAAGCGTCTCTTCCCCTTTACTACACATCTCTGTTTTTTAACCTCTTCTCTTTTGATCTTCCCGGTGTGCAAAAATGCAGGTAAGTTTCATAAAATTAGTAGAATGCGTAAATTACTCCATATATTCAATTTCGATTATCATCTTTTTGCTTTAAATTTCATTAATTAGTTCCACGATTAAGCCCCGAAATGGTCTTACAAAACCCTAGTTTAGTTTTCTCTTCAGTATACGACTTTGTAATTTTCTTCTGTTCGTGAGTTCGTCGATTTTACAGTTAATTAACGAATTAATCCCCTTTTTTCATGGTACAGGCTAGTGACAGGTTCAATATCAACTCCCAGCTTGAGCACTTACAAGCTAAATACGTTGGAACTGGACATGCCGATTTGACTAGATTGTAAGTTCCCTATGCATTTTTTGAAATTGATATTTATATCTCGTTTTGTCGAATATGGTTCCGTAGGTGTATTAATTATCATATTTGTTTGACATTGATTGACTGTGTTGAGAGTTTATTATTTTCATTCTAATAGCTGTGGAGGTTCTGATGTTTTGGATATTCTTTGTTTGGTTTAGTGAGTGGGCAGTAAACATTCAGCGTGACAGCTATGCGTCTTATGTTGGACACTACCCAATGTTGGCGTATTTTGCCATTGCAGAAAATGAATCAATTGGAAGAGAACGCTACAATTTTATGCAGGTTTGTGCTTGTTAAAATTGCTTTTCTTGTTTTCTCCACTTTGTTTTCTTAGTTCTTAATGTGCTTGCTTGCACAATGAATTGTTTTATTAGTTTTTTATTCTGACTTTCATAATGAGTGAATTAAGTGCTTTTAGTGTACTGTTGTATGTTCTTTTACCAACTAGTTTATAGAACTTGCTGCGCTGTTGTTAATATTATTGGTTGCGCAAGAGCACCATCTTTTGTTGAAAAGATGATTTATTTGCAGAATAAGTTGTAGCACCTTCTTGGTGCTCCTTTTTTTTTTTTTTGAATGATTTGTGTGGGTTAGCAGCAATTTATTTACAGAATAACTGTAGCACCTTCTTGGTCTAGTGGTAAGAGCGTAGGGCTTGCCTGCAGGATAGGGCACATCACGAGTTTGAATCTTGCTGCAAAAAAAGCATGGTAGTTAAGTGGAGAAGGGTAGAAGAATAGCCATTATCTATCGAGTTTTGAACTGTGTGCCACTGGCCCTTGGGGATTTTTGGGTTATCAAAAAGTTGTACTATTTCCAAAATCAATTTCAATATGAAGAATGCATTCTTTGGCATAAATCTTATTAGTGCTTTCTATATATAATGCCAAGATTTCTTGTATACTTTACATTTTACGTGTCAATCTTTGTGTCTTTGCATGTGAATGTCTGGTTTTTCCTTATTCATTATTCTTTTAATTTGGGTGGTGGAGTGGGTGGGTGGGTGGGGAGGGTTAGAAAATTTCATGTTGGATCAAGTTTGAATTATTATCATGTTTAGTTAAAGCTCCAAAAGAAATTATCAAGGATCTGATCTACCACAAAATTGGAGACTTGGATAGATGCTAGACCCATAAAGTTGGAATCGACGTGCATTTTTGGGGGAGCTTTTGGTTGGTAAATCTGGGAGATTATGCTAATAGGCTGGATTTAGAAAATGTAGATAAAAGATTTCAAGATGTTTGTTATCATTAGGGAAATGTGTACCTATATTTTGTGGGTATGTCAAGGAATTAGTGCCGCTCATGAGGTTATCCACCTTTTGGAAGTATTCTTTATCCTTTGCGGTATGCTTGCTAGACCTGAGTGAATTAGCTCTAATTAAAGCTAGTTTATCCTTTTGCTGATTAAACCTGCTACTTGAAGCCATTCCATTTCATTGGCTAGAAGATGTGCTTGGTAGACTTGAGTAAACTGGCTCTACCTAAAGCTAGTGTGTCTTCTTTGCTGAGTAAAAGCTGTAACTTGAAACCATTCAACTTCATCCGCTAGAAGAAGATGCATATGACATTGCAGAATTTTTTTTTTTTTTTTGGTCCAACTAGTAGTAATATATATTAGGTTCCACATTTTTTCTTTCCATACTGCCCCATCCTTGTAGCTAATGACCTCTGCTTTTCAGTGCTAAAATGTGTGAGTGTATGCCTTTAAATTTTGAATTGCATAGAGCTAGAGGAGCTGTTTGGGTGCTAGTTCACTGATGAGCTCCATTTGGCCCTTTATATAAAGGTGCATCTGCATTTTGTTAGAATGATTCTATTTGATTCTGGAGAGACTAGTCTTTGAGGATTCCAAAGTTTTCCTATTGGAGGCTCTTGCTGGTTCGAATCATTTCAGGCCAAGCACAGAAAGAATTAAAAGGGAAGATGTGTTTCGTGAACCTTCCTACAGGGACTGGTTGTAATCATGTCTTCTTTTCAACATACAAAGGACATCCCAACATTAATAGAACTTCCTTACAGCCGAGGGTAGGTATACGGAAGCTAACTTTTTTTTGGAAAGGAGGATAATATTTAGTTTGTTTGACTGAAAGATTAATCATTGGAGTTTTTGTGGCTATATACTAGCAGGTTGTCCTGCTTCCTCGAATAGGAAGTTTAAAAAAAACACTCCCTTTGTGAGTACGGAATTTAAGAAAGAAAGACCTTCGAAACTTGTGGTTCAAAAAAAGCCATATACATTTATGTGGCTCTAAATCATCTCATAATTGTAAAATTAGAAGTTTAAAGTTAACTTTTTTCTAAAAATGAAAGTATGACATTCTTTTTGGGATTGACTAAAGAGGAAAGTGATCCACATTAATTGAGCGGAGGGAGTAACTATTTTTAGTAACTTAGAAGTCTTAAAGTCTGTGATGTAGAGCTCCGGTTAGACTACCTGTTTTTCCTGTTGTTATTCGTAGTGGTTAAACCTTGTTAAGCCCAACAGCAATTGCTATGTTGCCACTTAAATTTTTTTTATTGGCTATCTCCAATGTGTATGTTTTGGAAAGGGTATATTGGATATGCAGTTAGGTGTTGTGAATATTTGTATGAACACCTGTTCAGTGCAATGTATTTTAGGCTAATCTGGACTCTGGAGAGCCAACCAATTCCTGAATATTTCAGTGTTGATGAAAGCGTTGGTTGTTTCACGTAGAAGACAGAATGTTCAAGTTTGTTTGTCACTCACCCACAAAAATATTACGACTTGCTAATATTCTTGCCATTTTGTTACACAGGACAAGCAAAATTATTGCATTTCTATATAGTTTGATGTACATATGACGATTGAGAATATGCATTCCTGATGTTGGTCTTATACACTTACTGACAATGCATAGTTGCTTTTGCTTGTGTAGAAAATGCTTTTGCCTTGTGGTCTTCCACCCGAAAGAGAAGATGATTAAGAATTGCAATAAATAAAGGCAAGCTGCAAGATGTAAGGACCATATACCATAGTTTTTCTTGATTACCATCTTCCTTGCATTTGTTTGTATGTCTTGTCAAGCTTACGTTGATATCAATTTGAAGTGTAAATGGTCGGTTTACCAGGCCATTTGTGGATGCTGTTCAACCCTTGGATACAAAAAGCTTTTACATTTCGTTCTATATATCCACATCTCTGTGATGTGTCAATTCCACTTCATCAGTTATTTTTCTTCTCTTGAACGTGTATCAAGAGCACGTATACTAATTGATCAATGAATAAGTTTAGCAGGATTTGGCATGTATTCGCGGGTTAAACTGGAATAGATGGTAATGGTAATTGATTATATTTCTTAATAGAGAGAGGGGGGGGGGGGGNAAAATCTGCTTCTTCTACGAAGACACCATCAGAAAAGTTAAAACTTTCATTATGCATGCTTCTCATACCTACAATCAATTAATTCACAATCATTGACACAATATTAAGCTCATGATCAACACACAAATTGCATCCATGGTAGGGAGGATACAGTAGACTGGAGACATTCAGTCAACATTTGTATATAATTTTACAAGAAAGACTACTTAACCTCACCTGTGAAAGCTAGAACTGTCTGTATAACTGTGAGTATGAGAAGTATGATGGCTGCCACAGTTGAAGCTCCAGCCCAAGGACTCTGAAAATAATTGTGCCTCAAACTTGCCATCATTTGACTCCATGGCTTTTCACAATGTTGGATCAATTTGCTGCATTCTTCTATGTAATAGAAGTCAGTGACTTTCACCCCACTTGAAAGTTTTTTGAATATGCTGGCCACTTCTTTGTCATCTCCTTGGTCTTTAAGGATGATTTTATTTTGGCGAAGGAGATTCACATCTCTATGTGAGCCAATAAGTTGAGTCATTATATGTGCATAATTCGAAAAATAAGGATATACATCAGAAGAGTGTTGCTCATAAGCTATTGAATTTCGCATGAAGGTCTCCATAGTATCCTCGATTGTGAAACAGGGGATTTTCATTATCCCCTTTTTGAACTTGATATCGAATAAAGTTGTTTTATCCTTATAATCTTCATCCACTGTTCCTATTTTTAAGAAGCTTACTCCAGCATCATAAAGCTCTGTTGCACTTGGAATATGATAGCAATCCCATAAATCAAGGACCTTGGGGATTTCTTTTGACCTGGTTAATTGTAAAATGTTCCCACAGAAACTTATCTTGCAACATTCGTTTCTTTTGTTGCTGGCATTCTTGGTTTCTCTAGTTTTCTCAGGTGATGGGCAACAAAACATGTGTACTGCATCTAGTAAATGGTCGATATCTTCTGCATTAAAACGGTCGATTTCTGATGTTGGTATAAATGTCACTTTTGGGAGAATATCAAGTAATGTCCTTCTCACCATATTCAAGAAGCTTTGTTCTGTAGGTTGCTTTGTCATGTCATGTAGCATGGTGAGAATAAAGAAAGGCAGTTGGTTTTCTAGTAACACCATGTCTCGACATACTTGATTTATCATCCATTCCAAGTTGATAATTTGGTTGGATTCTTCACTTGGCTCAACTTCACAACGCTCTCGAATAAACTCAACTACAAAACAACCATCAAGTAACATCATTTGTGAAAATTTGACAACAATGTCACTGTCAAAGTTATCATCATAACACTTTAGTGCTTCATCTTTCTTTTTCTCCAATTTACTGATGCAACTTTCCACATCAATCCCCTCTTTCCGTTGGAGAAACCGTCGTAGGTACAACAGTTTGTACTTTTCCATGAAGTCAAGTTCAGGATTCTTTTTATGGTAAGGACCAATACAGATCAACATTGGTGTATAAGCATCTGGATTTGATTTTCGTAGCCCCATATTTACTTTGAATATGGTAGTGGATTTGATAGATGTATTGTCCAAATCCTTAAATCTTTCATCAAAGATTTGATTTGCAGATTTTTTTGTTTGCAACACCAATTGATTTTGATCCCTTGTTTCCTTTATCTCGATTAAATGGTCCACGTTCCTCCCTTCTTCTATCTGTAATTAGTGGGAAAAAGTAATTTTTCTCCTTTTTTCACATAAACTGTTACCACTAAATAACGACCATACAAAACAAAAATCAAAGGACTGAAATTGCTCCCTTTTCCCCGATAAAGAGTGAAAATTTCCCCCAAAAAAGTTTAATCAAATTAAGTACTCACTAAATATTAAGCAGTGAGTAGAAAAAATAGTTGGTCAATTTATCAAGAGAATCAGAAACGAGTGGTTCTATAATCACTTCTTTCATATACCTTTTAAATATTTTGAATTGATAATCATTGTAACTCACAGTAGTTGCTATGTAGTTTCTATTAGGGGTGTACATGGACCGGGTTGGTTCGGTTTTTATTAAAACCAAACCAAATCAATTATATCGGTTTGGATTGGTTTGGATTGGTTCGGTTTTGTCGGGTTTTTTCGGGTTTTGCGGTTTTTTTTTTATTACGTGAACATAGTTCAAATCTTACTTTGTTAAAGTTATAGATAAAGTTTTGATAAGTTTATATGTTTAGTAAATATTGAAAAAATTGACAAACATATGATCTATTAAAATATTCTAATGGGAGAGTTTTTTTAGTAATATATGATAGTTATTTTCTTAATCGTCTAAAATAATTTTCGTTAATGTACGCTTTCTATGTTAACACATGAGAGGATCTTAAATATTTCAATATTTTTTAAAGAAAATTCAATATAAAGTCTTAAATATATATATATAAATTATATATTTATATGTCGGTTTGGTTCGGGTTTTTTTATTCAATACCAAACCAAACCTAGTCGGGTTTTTTAATCGGTTTGGTTTGGTTTTTCGGTTTGGTGCGGTACACCCCTAGTTTCTATAATATATAAATTTTATTTAAAAATTTTAAAGATTTCATGTCCGAATTCATAGTCAAAGTTTAAAAAGTTTGACTCTCAAAATATAAAAATGTCTTCCTTTTTGGAACAAAGAGAGTATTATTATTTTTTGTTTAAAAAAGTAACTTTAAGTAAATATATGATTACTCCTAAGTGATAAAAACACACTGAAAGCAAAGATGCCGGGAAAAAACCTGTCATATCTTTTCTTGCTTTTTAAAGTTTTTTTACTTCCTCCGGTCCAAAATAAGTGATTTTTTTGCCTTTTTTTTTGTGGTCCAAAATAAGAGATTTTTTCAGATTTCAGAATGAATTAATTATTTTGTTCCTACATTGTCCTTGGAGTAAATAATGTTGAAGTATGTGTTAGGAGTATTTATGTGAGATAATAAATGTTAATATGGTCAATTTCATTGCTAATTAATGCTAAAAGGTGAATTTCTTAATATGTGTGAAAACATTCAAAAAATCACTTATTTTGGACCGGAGGGAGTATCATTTATCCCGACATAAAAAAGAACAAAATAATCACAAGTTATTATTACATGCACATGAAACTAATCTTTTGTCATCAATTTAAGTAGTATTTGTTTTGTGAGTGACAAATATATGTATATAGAAAGAGATATACCTCATCTTTTGTAGCTTCTGTTAGAGGATTTTGATCAAGTAGTGCAATTCGATGATCTAGTGGAACAATCTCATTTTTTGCCATCCTTGATTATGGATAACTTTCTTGAGACTGTAATTCAACTAGCTAATAAAAATAGAGACAAAGTTGGTTAATAGTTTAATTAAAAGATTGGAAGAATTAAGTTTGTTCGATGACTGGAAAAGAGAAAGGATCAGGAAACTACACTTTTAATATCAATTAAGAACATATAAGCCATGATATATCAATATCATAGAATTTGTGCTTACATTTTAATTAATCTGCTTATATTCTTATTGCAAAAAAGAAAGTACTCCTGAAGAAGTATGGAAATACAAGGGAGTATAAGGAATCATTAAGTAGTAATTAACCTTAATTATATATGTTTATTAATCTTAGTATTGCTCTGGAAGCTAACCAAAAAAAAACCATGCATATGTACAGATTGTAGACTGTATAAAATGGAGTATTTAAAATCATATAATGGCACAGCATTTCAATGAAACACAACAAATTAAAATACATATTGAAAGACTTCGTTTTACGTAAAAATAAGGATGATATTTTGCATACACACACGTACATATATGAACGTATGTCTGCTGTGCATGCGTACATGCATACGTACATACATACGTAATGTAACTTACTTAAGAATATAATTAGTTTCTTGTGTTAATCATATAGAACGGGAAATGCAGAGAGTTACCACTTTAATTTGGCTGATTCTCCCTTTCCTTGTTCCTCCTTCTTGATTGTCTGAAGGATGAGAGATTGAGAGGGTGGCAGGAAGCATGCATATATATATATATATATATATATAAAAGATCAATGCCACTCTACTAACACATTCAAAAGTCATGTTTAATTTTCTTTTCTTTTGTTTTTTTTGAAAAGACAATCAAAAGTCTTAGTAATTTATTACTCATAAGATAGAGTATAATCAAAAGTAATGGTGGAAAAGATGGTGAAGAGCATAACTGTTTTTTTTTTCTTTTCTTTTTTAAAGCTTCTGACTCCCCACTGCGCAGCTAAGCCAGCTACAATGTTCATGTGTATGAGTCAGCGACGGCCACTTTTGAGTAATGGTTCATAAATTAAGGAAGTTATTTTAAACTTTGAATATATTATCGTAGAGTAAAGCATAGGTACAAGCAGAGTGGGCCTATGCTATATCGAGAGGGGTCATCAGGAGTGGCAGATCTAGAGTATAGTTACTGGATTCCTGGGAACCCAATAACTTTTGTATAGACCCTGTATTTCTATTAAAAAATTCATTAAATATTTGCAAATATCTAAATATGAATGCAATTATTATTATATATTAACTTGAGATTACGACAACAATCCATAAACTTAAATCCTGGATACGCCACTGGTCACCGACACACGTAAAGTACGATAAATTTCATGTATACATATGTGTATGCAGGGGCGGACCTATGCTAGGGGGTGGGGGGTCACCGGCACCCGTTGGCCTTGGTAAAAATATTGTATATATATTCTATATATATAAGTTAATACAGGGAGGACCCCTGTAAATATTTATGCGGCCCCCTCAGTCACAAAGACTGGATAGAAGAGTTGGTTTGTAACTGGGGAACTTCAGCCCATTATGCTGAAGTTTTCTCTTTATAACTGGGGAACTTCAGCCCCGTATGCTGAAGTTCCCCAGTTACAAAGACAAAACTTCGGCTCTAGAGCTGAAGTTTCCCAATTACAAACTTCAGCTTTAGAGCTGAAGTTCCCAAGTTATAAAGACAATTACAAAGACAAAACTTCAGCTTTGTCTTTGTAAACTGGGGAACTTCAGCCCATTATAATGAAGTTTTGTCTTTATAACTGGGGAACTTTATCCCCGTATGCTGAAGTTCCCCAGTTACAAAGACAAAACTTCAGCTTTAGAGCTGAAGTGGGTACGGATGCAAAAGCCCCTTTTCCTTGATTTTGTTGAGGCTAGTAAAACCTTTAATTTAGGCCCCAAAAATTTTGAGGCCCCAATTGTTGATAAAGCCTTTATTTGAAGATTTGTGCTAATACTATTTGAAATTTTATTTCAGTGAAGTGGATGATTTGAGACCAAGTTGTATTTGGATTTCAAGGATACCTTTCAAAAATTGGTAAGTGATTCTTCTATCTTTAAAAAAATAATAATAATATAGTTATGACTTATAATAAAGTAAGGAGTGTGATTAATCATATTAAAAATGTTGTTTTGCTTGGCATTGTTGCTTTGTAGGAAGTTCTGTTGATGTGAATTGAGATGGACATTTTTTTGACGAGGTTCAATTCTTCTCAACCAAGTTCTAGTTTTAGAGACAATTTCTCCCATCTTGTAGAAGAGTTTGATGTGAAATCACTTAATACCGACCCCGGAGAGAGAATACCCATTGATAGATATAGCCCTAGAATACGGGATGAAGTGAGAAGATACTACATCCAAAGAGGGCCTTGCCAACCAGTTGATCACAAATTTCCTAAAACTTTATTTGGGAATAAAATGCGCCAATTTAGTTCGGGTTGGTTTAAAGGTTCGTATTCTAGATGGTTAGAGTATAGTGTGAAGAAAGATGCCGCATTTTGTTTATGTTGTTATTTATTCAAAAATGATTACGTTCATGGAAGCACATGTGACTCTTTCACAAAAACCGGCTTTAAGGCTTGGAATAAAGCAACTGAAAGACTTAATCTACATGTTGGTGAAGTAAGTAGTCTCCACCATAAGTGCTTCAACAATATGCTAGACTTGTCAAATCAATCTCAATCAATTCAAGTTGCTTTTGAAAAGCAATCCGATCAACAAAAAAATGAATATCGAATTCGTTTAAATGCCTCAATTGATGTTGCAAGGTTTCTCTTGGACTTTGGATTGTCTTTTCGTGGTCACGATGAAAGTGAATCTTAAAAAAACAAAGGCCTTTTTCTAGGGCTTTTGGAATGGCTTGGAAATAGGCTTCCAGATGTAGATAGAATTATATTAAAACATGCTTTAAAAAATGATATGATGACTTCGCCAAAAATTCAAAAGGCTATTGTGAATGTTTGTGCACAAGAGACCGTGAAAGCTATAATTGATGACTTGGATGGAGATTATTTTGGGATATTAGTTGATGAGTCCAAGGATATTTCACACCATGAACAAATGGCTGTTGCTTTGCGGTATGTTGACAAAAAANACTTGTTCGTTTTAGTGATACATCTGCAAAGTCTTTGAAAGAAGCAGTACTTTCTTTGCTAATGAAACATTCATTGAGTCCATCCAAAATACGTGGACAAGGCTATGATGGGGCCAGTAATATGCAGGGAAAGATGAATGGTCTTAAAGCTTTAATTTTGCAAGAAACTCCATCGGCACATTCCGTTCATTGTTTTGCACATCAATTACAGCTGACGCTTGTAGCTGTTGCTAAAAAAACACAAGGAGGTAGAGACTTTCTTTGCTATTGTTACTAACGTGTTGAATATAATTGGAGTTTCTTTTAAGCGTAGAGATAAACTTCGGGATCATCAAGCAAAATTGTTGGAGCAATTGTTAGAGAGTGGTGAAGTTCAAAGTGGGAAAGGATTAAATTAAGAGCGAGGGCTTCAAAGTCCAGGTGCCACTCGTTGGGGATCACATTGTAAAACATTGGATAACTTTGTTATTTTATTTTCTTCTATTGTTCATGTGCTTGGGGTGATTGAATGTGAAGGTGATGTTAATGATAGGTTGCAAGCAGAAGCTTTTTCGAGTAAAATTAAAGCTTTTGAATTTGTTTTCTTGCTTCACTTAATGTTGAAAGTGTTGATAATGTCAAACGAGTTGAGCAAAGCTTTACAGAAGAAAGATCAAGATATTGTCAATGCCATGGTATTTCTTGATATCACAAAGGAAAGGTTGCAAGAAATGAGAGATAAAGGATAGGAATCATTGATGGATGAAGTATATTTATTTTGTGCAAAACATGATATTTTGGTGCCCAAGATGGAAGAATTCTATATTCCTGGAAAGTCGAAGCGTAGGCCTTCTAGTGTTACTTATTCACATCACTTACGTGTTGAGCTTTTTTATGCCGTGGTTGATTTGCAACTTCTGGAGCTTAATAGTCGTTTTGATGTTGTGAGTAGTAACCTGCTTCTTGGTATGGCTAGCTTGAATCCGGCTAACTCATTTGCTAGTTTTGATAAGGAAAGAATAATGACATTGGCCAAGCATTATCCTGATGAGTTTGGTGAATTGAAGCTTCGTGATCTTAGTCGCCAACTTGACACTTTCATATGGCACATGCAACATGGTGACCCTAGGTTCTCTGATTTGAAAGGAATTGGTGATTTGGCGAAAGCATTG